>VDFB02023230.1:0-61063 GCA_007258455.2 Sequoia sempervirens
ATTTCAAATTTTCATCAAATAGATTTAAAAAAAAAAAAAAAAACCTAGTGGTTTAGAAACTACATTCAATTTGCTAGAGATAATATTCAAACATATTTTTGAAATAAGGGTATGTGCAGTATCATGATGGGCCAAAAAGTGGCAATATGATGGGTATATCGTTGGCGAATTTATTTTTACCCAAAATTGATGAAATGAAAAGGATTTTTAGAGGAGATTCTCATCTTTCCACCAATATAAATTATGCTTTACTTTTAATTAAATAAGTAATTATTATTCATGTTTTCTATTCAAATTACGTCTAAAGTCCTAATTGACAGACTGATTGACAAACATCTATAGCTTTCAAATGGTATCACATTTTTTGAATCCAAAATGTGCATCACATTCTATGCTTCGTATACTATAGGATTAAAAGAAGAAAAAATGAATTTCATGAAGTTTTGACCAAGTTAAGCTGGTCAAACATATGAGTTTTTTATATTTTTAAATTTGTAATAAAAAATTCATAATTAATTATTTACTTGGAAAAAATTACAAAAATATGCATCACATCGGGACATGAGTCCTCTACATTACTTGTATCTAAAATCTTATAAAAAATATTATCATTTTATTGCGGTTAGGGTGGTAAGATAAACACCTACTTCTTATTGTTTCCTTGAAATTTAAGTACTACTCCATTGAAATTTCAAATTTTCACCAAATAGATTTATTTATTTTTAAAAAAACCTAGTAGTTTAGAAACTACATTCAATTTGCTACAAATTATATTTTTACATATTTTTGAAATAATATAGATAACTTATTCAAATGTTTACATCAAGTTGCCTAACTCTGATTTTTCTGATTTTTTTGCCACTTAAGGGCCTATTTTTTCCATGATGATCCTGCACATACCCATAATATAGATAACTTATTCAAATTTTTACGTCAAGTTTCCTGACTCTAATTTTTCTAAATCTTTTTCCACTTAAGGGCCTATTTTTCCCATGATGATCTTGCACGCACCCTTCATATTTAGTCATTTGTATCATTCAATTCAATTGAATTTAGTTTACTTTATTTAGATTAGAAATTATTGTACATAACATAATTTGAATGAACTAGTTTGCATTTTTGGCCCTACCTCTCTCCTTTTAGGTGAAAAACCTTAGAAGAGTTAGAGAAGTCCTAGAGAGCCAAAAATCAATAGCTCACTAAGATTTGTGTGATAGGTTCAATAAGTTTTGATGGAAAGCATAATACTGATGATGTCTACTATGCTAAGGGTTTAAGGCATAATATTTTGAGTCTTGGATAGATGTGTAGTAAAGGATATAATCTTATATTTGAAAATGAGAGATGTGAAATCAGGACAGGATCCAAAATAGTGATTGTTGCAGAAAAGAACTCTAAATGAAATATATATCAACTTAAGGGTATTGATGGATGTTGCTTTATGACTTAGATTAATGACAGTTGGCTATGGCACCATAGAATGTGTCATATGAATATTGATAACTTGGCGAGGATTGATGCAGTGCAAGCCATGAGAGATTTACCAAGGATTACAAAGCATGTTAATGCTATTTGGAAGAATTGTCAATTTGGAAAGAAAGCTAGAAACAACTTCAGATCAAAGGAACAATACACTACTAGACTACTGGATTTGATTCATACAAATCTCTATGGTCCTACAAGAGTGATAAGTCTATAAGGTGAAAGGTACTTTATGCTTTTGATTAATGATTACTCTAGGTATACATGGGTTACTTTTGTTAAAGAGGAATATAATGCATTAGATATATTCAAGACATTCAAAGATATGGGTGAAAATGAAGTAAATTCGAGAATAAAATGATTGAGGTTTGATAGAGGTGGTCAATTCACCTCCCATGAGTTTAATATGTTTTGTGAAGTTCATGGAAAAGAAAAGATAATTATCTGCTCTAAGAACTCCTGAATAGAATGGTGTCATTGAAAGAAAGAACAAAATGGTTCAAGAAGCTTCTAGATCAATGATTACTAAAGTTGGTCTACTGGAAGTTTATGAGAGAAAAGCTATTAACACTATTTTTTATATGTTCAATCAAGTTCAAGCAAGAGCTAACGGTACTAAGACCCCCTATGAGCTATGGTGTGGAAGAATTACCATTGTTAAGTATTTCAAGGTATTTGGAAGAAAATTTAGGGAAGTTTGATGTTAGAAGTGATGAAGGTATTTTCCTTGGATATTCCACTAAGAGAAAAGCTTACAGATGTTTCAATAAAATATTGAGGAAGATTGTATAAAGCACAAATGTCAAGATTGTTGAAGCAATGAAGAATTCAATTGAAGTTGATGGATATGTATGTAATTAACTTTATTGTGTAAGAGTTGAAGAAGTTGTGGAAGAATAGGAAAAGTAGAATGAAGAAGAAGAAGAAGCTTCTGTGGTGTCCCCTAAGACACCTAAATATGCGCAGAAAAATCATTCAAAAGATCAAATCATTGGAGGAAAAAGGAAAGGAGTATTGAAAAGAAGCAGAGCTACTGCTACTAGTGAGATAAATTTGTGTTTACTTTATATGATTGAACCAAAGACCATAAGTGAAGCATGTAAAGATGACCATTGGATGGAAGTTATGAAATGAGAACTTATGCAAACTGAGAAGAATCAAACTTGGGAATTGGTTCCCAGACTGACAGATAGAAACATAATTGGATCAAAATGGGTATTTAGAAAAAAAAATTGAATGAGAATGGAGAAGTGGTCAGAAATAAACCAAGGATTGTGTGTAAAGGTTACTCACAAGTAGAAGGTATAGATTTTCAAGAGATTTTTCTTTGATGGAAACAATGGAAGGTATCATATTTTTTTTAGCATTTTTTGCTCATAAATATTTCAAGGTCTATTAGATGGATGTTAAGTCTGCATTCTTGAATGGTGAGTTAGAGGAAGAGGTCTACATGGAAAAATCAGAAGGATTTGATTTGTTAGATCAACTAGATATGGTTTGTAGATTGAAGAAGGATTTATATGGAGTGAAGCAAGATCCTAGAGCTTGGTGTGCAAGGTTACAAAAATATTTGATTCAATAAGGTTTCAACAAAGGTATGACAGGTAGTATTCTGTATTTTAAAATTGAAAAATGATAAGATCTTGATAGTGGTCTCTATACGTTGATTGCATTATATTTGGAGGAAATGAAAATATGTGCAAGATGTTTTTTGAGGAGATGCAAAATGAATTTGAGATGTTGATATTTGGTGAGATGAATTTCTTCATTGAGCTACAAAATAAGAAAAAAAAGAAAGGGATCTTTATTTCATATTCAAAGTATGTAAATTTTTTTGGGATGGATGGTTCCAAACTGGTATGCACTCCTATGGTGATTGGTTGAAAATTGAGTAATTATATGATGATTCACCTAAGGTTGATAAGAGAAAATATAGATCTATGATTAGTGGATTGTTGTATTTAATTACTAGTAGACCGAATATCATGGATACAGTTTGTCTTGTGGCTAGATTTCAAGAAGACCTTAAAGAAACACATGTTGCTATTGTTAAGAAAATATTCAAATATTTTAATGGTACTATAGATTATGGCTTTTGGTATCCTAGGGATACTAATTTTACACTAAGTGCTTATACATATGCAAATTAGGCTAGCTGTGGAGATGAGAGAAAAGTACAAGTGGTGGTGAATTCTTTATTGGTTGTAGATTGGTGGCTTGGTTGAGTAAAAAGAAAGGTTCAGTTTCCTTATCCACTACTGAAGCTAAGTATATTGTCACAACATCTTGTTGTACACAAGTTTTGTGGATGATATAGACATTGAAAGATATCAAAGTAATGTATGATGATCTTATTTCTATTGTTTGTGATAATACAAGTGCAATTAACATTTCAAAGAATCTAGTGATGCTCTCAAGGAAAAAGCATACATCTATTAGGTATTAATTTTTGAGAGAGAAGGTTGTGGAGAATTAATTAAAGCTTGAGTATGTTCCTATGAAGGATCAGATTGCTAACATATTAATGAAAGGTCTTCCTAAAGATACTTTTAAGCATCTCTAGGAGAAGTTAGGGGTTGTTTCCCCTCCTTTCTTTAAATAGATGCATATGGAGATGCATTAGTATAGTGGATATATGGATCTATCTTTCTTTTGGACTGATGTTTTGGTGGCTACCTCTTAGGGGGAGTAGGTGAACTATAGATTTTTGGCACCCTAGGTCTTTCTAGCACTTCTAGGGTTTTTCACCTAAAAGAAGAAAGTAGGACCAAAAGATCTAGCTAGGTTCACTCAATCTAAGATGTGTATGATCAAGTTATGTATAAATTAAAGGTTATAGATGCATCTAATTGATAATATTGATTGATTAAATGTGAAAAACCTATGAAACAAGTGATGCTTGAAAACACATTGTGTAATGCAGAAATGAACTAGAAATGCATGCAAAACTAAACATAATTGAATCAAACTAAAAGTGTGCACTTGAAATGTTGAAGAAGATTGGAAATAACATATTAAAATTCTATTGATGCTAATTTTTAGTCCTAGTGGTACTCATTCCCCATTCTGGGCGAATCAGTCCCAATTTTGCAAAACTGAGTTGAAACCTGTTTCTGACAAAAGGGTATCTAAAAATGTAGAAAACACAAAATTGACCTTGGATTGGGACTCATTCACCACTCATGGTGAATGATTTTGTGGTGAATGAATCCACTTTTAAATTTCTAAATTTTCAAAAGTGGAATCTGAAGGTTTTGATCTATACTTTGACTTCCTATAGGTGTTTTCTTTTGAAACTCTGATTTATGAATCTGAAAATGAATTTTTGTTGATATTTTAACTTTATAAATGGATAGAATACTTTAAAAACCTTGCAACTTGATCTTCAATGATTTCTAAGCTTCCACTTGAGTCCTAAATCTACAAACACACAAGACAAGAGAGAATAGTTGGAAGTTAGGGCATGGGGATTTGCCTTGGTCAAAACTCTTTTAGGTAATTAAACCAAAATGATGAATTAAATTAATAAAGCATGTAATAATGGAGTTTATTACCTTTCCATGATGTCTAATCTTGGATTTCTACAACAATGGAGGAATATTCAGCCCCTAAATATCTTTAGGAGCTTTCTTTATGTCTTGCAATGATAAAACCCTAATTTGCTTGAATTGAGGTAGAAGAATAATGGATGAATGAGTGATAAGAGATAAGAGATGTGTAAAATTATTTAAAAGACTTATATTTGTAGGAATTTCACCTATTTTACTCATTAATACCTCATCATAAGCTGACATGAAGAAATAATAAACTTAAATTTCACTTTTTTCTCACTCAAAGGTAAAAATTGAGCAAAATGGGACTCATTCAGCACACATGGTGAATGGGTCCCACCTAAATGGGACTGATTTTCCATGCATGGAAAATGGGTACCATAGGGGATAATCTAACAACTAAGATGCTAGGAGATAAAGAAATAAGGTTTCAATTGCAACTTTGTCAAGTATTTTATCAATTTAAGGCTCAAGAGGAACAATATGGGTTAATACAAACCTATTAGTGATGATCTAAAGGTCAATTAGGGTTTCAAACACATAATTCAATGTGAAAATGTGATTACATACACTATACAACACTAGAATGAGGTCCACATAGCCTAGAAAGGCACATGAACCAATGTGAATGTGTGAGACACATTACAACACTAGTTTAACATTAAATTTAAGTTATAAGCCTTCTAGATTGATGTGATAATGCTATCAAACACATTTTATAATGTTGAATTAGGGAGAAATGGGTTCATTAAGTCTAGAAAAGTGCAAAATTCATTTACAACACTTTACAACACCTTTACAAGACATCGTTAAAAGCATGTTATTTTATTTGCAAAGGCCCAGACTTAGTGTGGATTCACAAAACTCTCACAAAACTTAAATCAAGGCCTCATTAAGTATAATTATCATGAATTATTCACAAATCAAGCAAAGGGTACTCTTTTTCTACAACACATTAAGGCCCCACTTTAGTGAGAGGATGAACTTGCTTCAAACTCACACTAAAGTAGACATTCAAGAGAGATATGAGTGTACAGATGTAGATGAAAAATAATTACAAAGATCAAGGGAGGTTGTGCAAGCCCCCAGGATCCAAGATCCTAAGTCAAACCATCAAGATACACAATCATGCAATGGCAAGAATGAAAAATAGGATGGAAAGGATGTGCTCCCTTTTGGGCCACATAACATTAGGTCATTTGTGGGGTGAGTAATCCACAATGCACTCACTCTGGGACAATAGAACTTCAATTTTTGTTGTGGGGTGAGTTTTCCCAAAAGATAAAACATACACTCTTTGGTATGCACATAGGTGGCTATGCGGAAAGTCGTTCCTTGGAATGGGCTTCCCACTCAACCATATCAAAGTTATACCTCCTAATAACTTTAATAAGGTTCCACAAAGGAAAATATTTTTTGTAAATGTTTTTTAATGCTATGTAAAAAATTTATTAAAGGGGATTTTTCTTTGTTCATGTAATGTCTTCTTCTTAGGGAGCATTGTTCCTAATGTCTCCAAGAGAGGACAAATCAGTGTGTCAGATCATTATCAATGGGATGCCTCGTTCGCATCAGACCACTTCAATTGATTGTACACTCTTTGAAGGCATCAAAACCAATGAAACCACCAAGGAGAGGACACATCACAAGAAAATGTAAATCACACCATGAAATATTCAAAAAGATGTTTGTGTATGCCCCCACTTTAAAGTAGTTGTAAACACCAATACTGTGATAAATTTCTTTAAAGTAGAAGAAGAGGGAAGAAGACATGAGAGATTACTCAGAAATCCCTATGCTAAGTCATATGCTTCTGATAAGCTACCTCATGAAGAAAGGTATTATTTCACTTGTGATTTGATCTTAAGACATGTTGTCCACATCCCAAGCTTGCTCTTATATGTTCATGAAAGGTTAACAACTAGTCAAAAGAGACAATAACAAGTGTCATATGAGAACAAGGATATTGAACCCCTTGCCCCCACTTAGTGTAGGAAAAATGTGAGCTTGGAATGGATGAAAGTGAGTATCAAGTAAAGGAATTAGGTGTTCCCACACAAGGAAGAGCACCACACTCCTTGAGAGGTTGAATGTTATTGTTGTGCAAAGTGTTTTGAGATAAGGGAAATAAGTATGATATGGCAGATTTGTTTGTGTGTTCATTTCATCTATGTGTAGGAGGAAGGTTGTAACCGATGCCATAACAATCTTCCAAGTTCAATGAAGAGGGTGTGCGCTTGTGAGGAGTGGTTTCTTTACAAGAACACAAATCCAAATTAATGTTATGTGTCATTGCTTCATGAGGGATGGGAGTTATATTTCCCCCATCACCACAATGGGATGATTTGGTAGAACTAAGTTGAGCAAATGGAACACAAGGTTGTTTCGGTTTAGATTGGGATATTGTGCACCCTCCCTTAACGGTAGGTGTGAAACTCCAATTACTACTAGGACTTGTGTTTGAAAATGAATCATTTGTATATGAATCTTTGGACCATGAGGGTGAGACTTTGGAAATTTTATGGAAAGGAGGTGTAGAATATAGTGACCCCCAATTATCATGAAAGAGTTTTGTTTTAGATAAAGAATTAGCATCAACTTGTATATGTTCAAGTTTTGATCTAGGAATGAAAGGATTATGGGAGTTGGAAGTGATGTGATCAATCGATGCATAGCTTCGTTCATTTTCATCAATCATTTATATATTGTTGTTGTATTAAAATTTCATTACATAGTGAAGGGTAGATGGGACTCCTTTCATAGAAAAAATCCATGGTCTCCCTAGGAGAAGATTGTATGGAAGGGATCTTTGCATGATATGGATAGAGGTAGGCAACACTACAGGTCTGACCTCAATAGGTAAGGTGATCATCCCAATTGGTTTCCTATAATTGTCAAAGCCACGAATATGAACATCATTAAGTTGAATGAGGTTTTTCTCAATGCCAAGTTTTTCTAGGAGGTCCATTCTACAAACATTAATTTCTGCTCCATTTTGATGAAGATATTTTGGTAGGAGAACCAATTTAGGATAGTTGTGAAGTATGGGAATGATCAATGGTGTAATATTTCTTTTTAGGAGGGGTTTCCCTAGGTGAAGGGGGCAACTAAAATATTCATGACCTTCATCTATTGTGTTGTTTAACATCAAAGTATCTACTTCACAACTAGGAGAGATACTAGAAGATGAAGAAATGGTATTGTCATGATTACCTATGGTTATAGTGTCTTGTTTATCAATGTCTTATCCACTAAGAGAGGTAAGAGGAGAGAAACAACTAGGATTATCAAAACTCTCATGAATTGGTTCTTCTACCAAAATATCTTCATCACCAAGAGGAGAGATATTAGGAGAGGAACAAATTTGATTGTTAGAAATGTCCAAGGTTGTAGTATATTTCACAAAAACACTCTCATAGGGAGGGGATAAGAATTTTTTCTTAACATGTTTACATATGTAAGGTACTAGGATTGTTTGAATAAGAATGAGAAACATATGTAACCATTGCATGCAATGTTTCATCATTATAAACAATGTATGTGCAAAAACGCAAAACATTCTTATCCAATATATGCAAGATTTGAAGAATGAAAACAATGTACATGCAAGAATGGAAAACACTTTTAACAAAATTATACAAAGTTTGAGGAATAGAAACATTGTATATGCAAAAGTGAAAAGTAATTTTATCAATGTTATGCAAAATTGAAAAAATGGAAGCATTTTCACATGTAAGGATGTTTGCAATTGAAATGATTTGAAGAATGAGTAATCTAAAATGATGTTTTTGACCAAAATGCATAAAAAAAAGGTTCTAGAAACTTTCTAGAGTTATACTATATGATACTAGGAGGCTTAGGAAGCACAAAAATGAGTTTTTTGATGTTGTAACAGATAGTTAAAATTTTGGGTAGGGACTGATTGGCCCAGCGTGGTGAATGAGTCCCTGTACTGGTTTGTTGCAAAAATTTCAAAAATTTTGATTTTTTTTTTGTCTTTAATGTTGTAAAATGCAGACCTAGGATGGAGATGTAGAATTTTAGATATTTTAAAGGAAATTGTATGTGAAAATGCAAGCTAAATGCACCTTTCTCTAATACAAAAATTTGAAACTGTATATGCAAATTAACTAATGAAACTCTAATGCAACTTCAATGCAAGCTAGGATTAGGATGAAAATGGAATCCAAATCAGAAGATAAGATGTTTGAAATGCAAGTTCACCAAAATGAATCATAGATTTTTAGCACCACAAGACTCTAACTCTTCTAGGGTTTTTCACCTAAAAGGAGAAAGTAGGGCCAAAAGATCTAGCTAGGTTCACTCAATCTAAGATATGTATGATGAATTTATTTCTAAAGGTAATGTTATGGATGCATCTAATTGTTAAGATTGATTGATTAAATGCAAAAAACTTACGAAACAAGTGATGTTTGAAAACACATTATGTAATGCATAAATGAATTAGAAACACATGCAAAACTAAACAGAATTGAATCAAACTGAAAGTGTGCACTTGGAATGTTGAAGAAGACTGGAAATGACATTTGAAATGATACTGGTGCTGATATTTAGGCCAAGTGGGACTCATTCACCATTCTAGGTGAATTAGTCTTAGTTTTGCAAAACTAAGCCAAAACATGTTTCTGACAAAAGGGTTTTTGAAAATGTAGAAAACACAAAACTGGCCTTTCAGTGGGACTCATTCACCACCCATGGAAAATGAGTCCACTTTTGAATTTATAAATTTTCAAAAGTGGAATTTGGAGCTTCCAATCTGCACTTTGACTTCCTATAGGTGTCTGTTTCCAAAACTTTGATTTACAAGTCTGAAAATGAATTTTTCGTTGATATTTTAACTTTTTGACTAAAGAATAGACTTTAGCAACCTTGAAACTTGATCTTCAATGATTTCCAAGGTTCCAAGAGTCCTAAATCTACAAACACACAAGATAAGAGAGAGAAAAGTTAGAAGTTAGGGCATGGGGGTTTTCCTTGGTCAAACCCCTTTTAGGTAATTAAACCAAAATGATGAAATAATGTAATGAAGCATGTAATAATGGAGTTGAATATCTTTCCATGATGTTTGATCTTGGATTTTTGTGCAATGGAGGAAGATTCAACCCTTGAATTCCTTTAGGATCTTTCTTTATGTCTTGCAATGTTAGAAACCTAAGTTGCTTGACTTTTGATAGAAGAATAATGGATGAATAAGTGATAAGAGATAAGAGATGTATAAAATGAGTTAAAAGACTTATATTTATAGGAATTTCACCTATTTTACCCATTAATACCTCATCACAGGCTGACATGAAAAAATAATAAACTTAAATTTTACTTTTTCTTGCTTAAAAGTCAAAATTGAGCCAAATGGGACTCATTTGCCACACATGGCAAATGGATCCCACTTGGATGGGACTGATTCACCATGCATGGTGAATCAGTCCCATAGGGGCTAATATAAAAGCTAAGATGCTAGGAGATAAGGAAATAAGGTTTAAATTACAACTTTGTTGTGTATTTTATCAATTTAAGCCTCAAGATGCACAATATGGGTTAATAGGGGCCTATTAGTGATGATGTCTAGGTCCATTAGGGCTTGGGACACAAATCATTGTGAAAGTTTGATTAAATACACTTTACAACACTAGAATGAGGTCCACATAGCCTAGAAAGATACAAGAACCAATGTGAATGTGCAAGACACATTACAACACTAGTTTAATATTAATTTAAGTTATAAACCTTCTAGATTGATGTGATAATGTTATAAAACAGATTTTATAATTTTGAATTAGAGATAAATGGGTTCATTAAGTCTGGAGAAGCAAGAAAATCCTTTACAACACTTTACAACACCTTTACAAGACATTGTTAAAAGTGTGCTATTTGATTTTCAAAGGTCCAATACTTAGTGTGGATGCATAAAATTCCTCACAACACCTAAATCAAGGCCTAATTAAGTCCAATTATCATGAATTATTCCCAAGTCAAGAAAAAGGTACTTTTTCTATGACATAGTAGGTGGTGTCATCTGTTGTCATTGAAAGAGTATTGTGTTGTTAATGTCAAAGGGAAAATCAATATAAAATATATTTTTCCTTTTCCATTGATGTCAAAGGGGGAGAGAAAGATGTGAAAAGAGAGAGAGAGTATCATGTGAAAAAGAGTATCTGTTAGTGTAGGTTTTTTATTTTCCTTATGTTAGGGAATGTTTATTTTTCCTACACACATTATTAAGCTTGCTTAGTTTATATTAGAATGGTTATGATGAGGACATGTGGCATAAATCATTCATTCACATGTGTCGCTCACACCCACCTTTGGGTAGTTGAATATCACATCCTCTTTTAGATTTATTAGCCACCTCCCATAAACATTTATCTATCTTTACCTAAGTAGGAATAACCATATAATTTGGCATTTAACAAGTAGGTAAAAATCCCACCTATAATGGGAACTTGGGAGTTATTATTCCCCTTGGAATTATTTTCCATTATTTTTCTATATAAAGAACAATCACCCCTCCCCTTGGCTAGTATGATGGAATGCTATTTTAGTGCTAAGGGAGTGATGAGTTTATCCATCTCTTTTCTTTCTTTCCTTTAATCATTCTGATCTTGGGTGATTTCACAACCAAATCTAACATGGTATCAGAGCTAGTTGTGAGTTGTAGGCTAGTAGTTTCTTGAATCCATTCTTGAAAGAAAATTATTCTCTTCTCTCACATCCGATGATGACCTAGACAATAAAATATGATTGATATAGATCTCAATTTCTTGGGGGTTTCTTTCTATTGAATTTTATTGTAGGTATTTTAGAGCTTCTTAGAGACATTTTGAGCTCACCATTGAGTTCTAAACAACCAAAAAAGTCACTTTAGGCTTTTGTTTTGTTTAAATCAAATACCAGATGCAAGATCTGTAAAGGGTTGAAGAAAGAGATTTTCAAAGAGGTTCCAAAAGGTAGCTGTAAAATTAGTGCATTTTTGGCCCAAGCAGACCTCACCATCATGCTCAAAAGGTGTCAAAACCTAAGGATCAACTACCAATTTGTCGATTTTGGAGAAAGTCAAACTCTAAGGAATTTATTTATTTATTTCTGGGTCATATGACCCCCTCCATGTAGATGGTATGGAAAAATATTTTTCAATTAAAAAATTTCCTTCGTTAAAAAAAATTATTATTTCAAAAAAAGTATTTTTTTTAAATATTGAAAAATAAAAAAATAAAAAGCAAAAAAATAAATAAAAGTAAAAAAATTTCAAAAGTCAAAATCAAGCACTTTTACATTATAGTACCTGCGTAGGGTACCCAAGGTACCTGCATAGTACTCTTGGGCCCCATGCCAGGCATGTCAAGTAGGTCATGTGGGGAGTGGCTTTGGCCCCCCAAAATATTCTTTTAATAAATTTTTATTTTTAAAAACTTCAAAGAAAAAAATAAAAATCTTTTTTATGCCTCTATACCTATTAGTTGTACAATCTATGCCCTTGTAATTTTTTTGGATTTTGTGTCTGGTGGACCTACCACACTTAGCAACATCTGCCAGTTTTGGCAAGCCCACTAAATTTAGCGATTTTTTTGGTGATTTTACCAACTTTGGCGAAGGTTCTATTTTTAGAAAAAAATTTCATAGTTCAGCCAATTTTGGAAGTTCTCTAGATTTAGCAGTAGCTTAGCTAAAATTGGCGGATTTTTTTTTTTGCAAACTTGACCACCTCACTATTGTAGTTTTGGCTTTTTCACCTAAACTCCAAAGAGCAATATCTCAATCATACGAAGGCCTTTTTCAGAGAATTTTTTTTTTATTTGGTGTAAAATTTCGTGCTCTTCACATTTATGTGATTAGTTTATTCTCAAGTTGTGTATATTTTTTAGAAAATCAATTTTCTCAACAAATCTGAAGGACAATTTTCATTTTTTAAACTTCAAACAAGCATAACTTTCACATACGACCTTGTATTGAGGTGAGTCTTTTATTGAAAGTGAATATTTTTCTGAGCACTACACATTGGTGTTATTTTTAAGTTTTGATTTTAAGATTGTATTGTACTTTCAGTATTTGGGTCTATTTTGGACACTTGTAAAACTTTGGAAAAAAACTCCAGCATTATAAACACACTAATTTATAAAGTTCCAAATCATTTTTTGTTGGGGGGATAATTGATTGAGTGAAAAAGGGGGATCTCTTTTTGTGTGTGTTTGTTTTTTATTTGTTCATTTATGCTCTTCTTTTCCTTCACACATGGATCATTCTAAGGTTCCTTTGCTAACACCTTATAATAATGCAACATGGCATCAATATACATGGAATTCCTTAATGTAGCTTTGGTATACTCCATATGTTGAACAAAAGGTAGTTGAACCTATAGATGATAAGGAAAAGATAAAATGCATGCTTGAACATACAAAAGTTCTTAGATGTCTTCATAGTTTTGTTTCCTTGATCTTATTTTTTAGATTGAACCTTGTACAGATTCACATGATGCTTGGGAAAAGTTAAAATATTTGTATGGTACAATAGATGAAGTTAAAGGCTATTAAATTGATAATGAATTGATGAACCTTGATCCAAAGAACTTTGGAAACATCTAGGATCATATTACTAAGGTCAATGATATAAGAGAATAATGTAAAGCATGTGGTATTGATAAAAAGGATATTCAGATAATTTATAATGCACTGAATAAACTTGGTCCTGAATTTGCAGCTTTTGTTTCTAGCTTTCATGCTCACAAATTGACTATGGTATCTGCATATACTATGCCTTCATTTGCATCTTTTTTTGAGATGTTAATGCATGAACAATAAAAGCTTCTTTATATGGGTCTCATAAAGCCATCACTGACTCAAGCTTTGCTAGTTGGTCAACCTAAGGGATAGAAAGAGTTAGGAAAATCTGACAAGAAACAAAAGAAGTCAAAGAAAAATCCACACACGGATCAAGCACAACAAAAATCCTCTTCAAGGAAGATTAGTAATGCCAATTAGAAAAATTGCACTATAGACAACAAAGAAGATTAGAAGCACACATGCAATACTATATTAAATCTAGAATGCAAATCTAAAGTGTTAAGCAACAAAGAACATGGGAAAGTAAAACGTAATTAAAACTAGAACAATCTCACCAATTTCGAAACATATTTCCATGATTCATCTCGATTGTCCCTTCTCCATTTTGCTTGTGTAGTATAATTGCCCTAAGATTTTTAGTAAATTTGTGCAAGTATAGCCTAAGATAGTGATTAGCAAAATATCAAAGATTCAAGACAAAAGTTGCTCACAAGATTCGAAAAGAGATTTCGATTTCGAGAGAGATTTCGCGAGAGATTGGAATGAAGAATGACAAATCAATTTATAGAAAATTGATTATTCGAACGACAGGCCAAGATTGAAAGATCAATGGACGGTTAAGATTGACTGATTAGACATGCATTTTTTTAACTGATAGAAGTGACATGAGTGATACAAATTAGGAATAGAATTAAAGATTAAATAAATGATTTAATCTTCAGTTTGACATTTGAAAACATCAGAAATATCTTTGCATGACAAAGATGAAGATTGATTATAACGACTCTTTGTTCGAATGCACGCACAACATTTAATTAATTAAATAAGAATATTTAATTAATCCGCATGTACACGCAAATGAGTTAGAACTAGAGGATTGCATGATTTGACAAAGAGATTACTCGAAGATGCTACTCAAACAACGAATCGATAGTTGGCCCGAGCGATTAAAATAGATGTCAAATTCGGTAAAAGTGAATACTTAGATAACTCACATAATTATCTAAAAAATATAGAGGAATGTGTTAAAAGATAGAATTAATGAATTAAATAATTCATTTAATTTCAAGACTAGATATTTGAAGAATAATTAAAATAAATAAGATTTATTTAATTAAATGATGAAGGGATTTAAATAATAATTAAATAAAGAATTTATTTAATTATAGTTGAAATACGATAAAGAGTAAATTAAATAAGAATTTATTTAATTTGACTAGAAGAATAAGGTTAATTAGTAACATAATCAAATAAAAAGCGTTTATTTAATTAATCAGATAGAATAAAGAAAAGTGTGAATTAATTAAATAATTAAGATTATTTAATTAATAGAAGAAATAAAAGAAGATGAATTAATTAAATAATTAAAATTATTTAATCAATAGAAGAAATAATGTTAAGATGAATTAATTAAATAATTAAGATTATTTAATCAATGACCATGAAGAATACAAAATATGAAGAATATGAAAGTCGCAGGCTTAAACCAGATTTCAGTGTCTACATGAATCGATCAACACAATTTTGTCAGATGCTCCGTTCTTGCTTGACAGTTAATTATTGATCTTTAATTTGACTTCTGATATGATCAAGTGATGACATGTGAATCAAATAAATTACTAGGGTTTCCATCAATGATAACACCAGATGACATGTGTAGTGTCTCTTGCCAACAATCTCCCCCTTTGGCATTCATGGCAACACTTAGTGAAAAATGACTAAGTGTTAGATCAATATCAACATGAATTACACTGCCAACCTTCAAAACTCCAAAAATACAACTCCCCCTGAGATGATTAAGGAATTTTTCACTTTCCCATTCTCCCCTTTTGACATCAATGGCAAAGGCAGGAATCCACATACCAAAAACCAAACAAAAACTGCTATGAACAAACTACATATGTATAAAAAAGCTTCTGCAACTTACATAAACTTGAATAGATCTACAAAATTATTCTTCAACAGGTTCAAACTCGTGTCCCAACTCTTCTTGAGACTCTCCGAGATAGTCATGTGACCACAAAATAAGTAAGATTGCATCTTTGTTGATTCAAGGTTCACTAGATCACCAACTGCCATAGCATCTTGTGCTTCCTTCAATGCACTCAACATTGTTTCCATCTTAGGACCAATTAGTCCTCTAAGCTCACAAACCCTTTCAACCATTTTACCTTCTTCATGCTTCAAAATTTTGATCTTTTCAAATAGGGATATGACTTGACCTTCTTGCTTTGCAACAGAAACGGTTAGAGGATCGAATGATTGAGTGATATCTACTAAGTTTTGTTTCTCACATTCTTTCATTTTCTTTTCAATATCCTTAGTGAACTTAGATAAAGATAGACATGACTTATAAATGTTACCACCTTTAGACAAAGCACTATGAATATTCTTTATACAAGTAGCTAACAGAGATTTATCATTAGCTATCATCCCTTTCAACCTACTGAACCTTTTAGCATCAAACTCCTTTGAACCTTATCCATGGCTGACTTCTCAAGTGATTCAAAATGAGTACTTACAAAATTTACAAGCTTCTTTAGCTAACCGAATGGAGAATCGAATGAATCCTTGATCTATGAAGACATGATCTTCTCTAGAATATCAAATGCAAGATTCAACAGCTCACTATCTTCAATATGTGATTTCAAAATTTCTTCTCTTGCCTTAGCCTATGCAAACAATGCAACTTCCAACTTCTCAATGGGAGACAAAGTAGCTAGATTGATAGGACCTTTGATCAATTCAATATCAAACTCTCCCTATTGCTCTTCCAAAAAATCCTTCACTGCCTTAGCAATATCTCTTGCTTCCACAGGAATCTCCTTCACTTCATCCTTCTTCTCTTCAAGCACTGATTCTTCCTGGGCTTCAGGAATCTCTTTTTCTTCAACCGACACAACTTTAGGAGCTTTAGTCTCCATAGGAATTTCAGTATCATGTATATCTATAGAATTTGGAGTTTCCTCAAATATATCTTCTTTTCCCTCCTCTGATACCAGACCAAATTAGACATCTTCATCATGCACTTCTTTAGAGACAACATTGTATCTATTCTTTAATAGAATTGCCCTAAGAATTTTCTCAGTATCCTTTGCAACTTCTTCAGTATGACCAATCATCAGCTTGTTCACCCTTGTTTTTCTCTTGAAATCCCTTTTTTCTTCATTTATTATATTCTTCATTTCTTCTAATGACATCACCAAACATAGATCAACAAGTATTTGTTCTCTCATTTTCTCTTCTTCTATCCTTGCACTCACTCTCTCATTTCTAAAACTTCATATAGACTTTTAGGTAATGCATACATTATTTCAATAAGAGTCATATTGAAATTATTCCAGTATTTTATTGAAGCTTCCTCGAGAACTCTTTGACTGGCACTGCCAAAGGTGTCATACCATTCACAAAGAGGCCTAGGATTACCATCCTTAATCAATGCTTTCTCCACTTCTTTTATAGACATACTTGATTTCTCTGTCTTCATCTTTTTCTTTCCTTTTTCTTCACCGAAGGGCTTGTCCTTAGAGACTTATGTTTCCTTTGTGCCATTTTACTTGATTTATCTTATCTCTTCATCAAATTCAGTCTCGTCATCTTCAAAAACAACAACATAAACTATTGTGCTCTTGTCATTCTTCCTTTTTCCTTCTCTCCCAAATTACTTGGCTTGAACTTTCATAGAACTTGACTTCTTTGTAGGACCAAATGAGAGAGTGGCTTCTTGTAGATCTAGTTTGGGCATAGGATGCTACCAGACTAGAAAATTTAGTTCTATTTGAATCTCCTACTTCAACTTCTTTTCTCTTTCTTCTAGCTTCTCTCATAGCTTTTGTAGATATACCCATGCTCTTTGTAAAGGCTTCCACTTATTTCCTTACTCTTCAGACTATCATAGGTTTCTTCAACTGCTCATGTACTTGCATATATTTTTATTCATAGGTTCCAAAACTTTCTTCTACTGGATCTTGAGGTTTACTCAACAATGTTGTGCATATAGTTCCAAGATGTTCTCCTCAACTTCATAAACCATTGACATAATCTAGACCATTCTAGGATCTGCAACTTTCATCAAGCATTGATCAATATCAACCATGAAATAGATTGTGTCCTTATACTTCTCCACAATAGAAGTAGGAATTCTTTCTCTTGCTTGCATCTCATTCTGAAATCTCTTGAAATAACCCTAGATTGTAGTTTTCCTGTCTTTACTATCACCAACTCTATGAAATATATCTATAATTTGAACAACTACAGGTTTATTTTCTTTCCATTGAACTTTTCCAAATCCTAGAACTTTATTCATAAAGTAAAAGAACAAACACAATAGAAGAATACCATATTTGAAGGAATTCTTCTTGTCTTTCTTGATCTTACCAAGATTCTCCATTAAATAGATTCTAGGTAACTCACATAGATCATACTATGCATTCTCCTTCACCATCTGATATGCTACATAAATAGTTGTAGCAGATACAGAATTATCCCGACTAGAGTGATATATCTTGTAACCAATGACCATAGATGCAAATTTGACATCCACTTTAATGATATCATCAATTTTCATAGCTCTTTTATCAAACAATGAACCGGTTGCATAAGTAATTGTCTAATTCTTCACGGACTTCAAGATCAACAACCCACCGGAGGAATTTAAACTTGTAATAGCACTTATGGCTTATTTTGTAATCTTAAAAGGTTGACTCAACCACATAAATTCAGCATGAACTTAGCTCAAAATATATAGGACTCACTCATTTTCTTCAAACATGGGAAATTTTACAATCTGCATGAATTTCTTCTCCTCTAGGATTTTGAATTCGGTCTTTACCTTGAAATATTCTCTAACTATATGGTTTGAGTACAAATTCAACAACTGCAAGCTCCCTAACTCCTCAATATTTGCATGAATGTATGCCCTAATGTCTTCAATATGCAAGACACCATACAGAATGGATGAAAATGCACCTAAGGGCTTGGTCTCAACAAATTTGAAAGGATGCCACTTGAATTTTAGATGGGGTCTATCCTTGATATCAACTACCAACAGAGTGGCCATTTTCACAAATTCACAAGTTCACAAGTTCACAAGTTTTCCTGATAAATACCTTTTCACTGGATTAGGGTTTGATCACTGAATCACTTTCAAACTTGAATCTTTTCTAAATTTTTCCAAAGTTCACTTCAGAGCTCTCCAACCTTCTTCATCTCAAAGTGCAAAGTGACAAATGAGGCATACAAATGACCTTTTATCATTCACACACCTAAATTTTTGTTGCAATAAATTCTTTTTCCCTAACTCACCCGAATACCCTATTTCCTTACATTGTGAAAGATAACTCTTCTACGAACCTTCAATTATGCATAAATACTCTCACCAACTTTTCAACAACATTTGTAGATCATCAATCCAATCACTGCACTCATCCACATCCTGGTACCAACTACTGGCAGGGGGTGTGAAGAATTTTCTTGAGAACTCCCCCTAGGCCAGAGGCCTAAAACTAATTCCTGAAGGAATTACTAGATCTAGGATCTAGTGTGGAATCATTTCCTACTACAGAGGGACTCTTCTTCACCCATATCTTCTTCATTTGATTCTTGGTCTCATCTGTAGTAATTTTTCCTTTTCCCTTTTCATCCTTCTATATGTTTCTCCTTTGATTTACCAGACCTCTTCTACAAAGTCTAGCAATGTGACCAAAATTGTTGCAATTGTAGCACACCACATTTCTTTGTCCAAACTAGTTGTTCCATTGATTTTCTCTTGATCTGCACTGGTTAGCAATATGGCCAAATCTATTGCATGTATAACATTTGACATCTCTATAAAAGTTTCTCATCATATTTTTGCATTCATTTGACTTATGAGCATACTTATTGCAATTGAAACACTGACTAAAAAATGATGGACCACTTAGATTCATTATAATTCTACATTAAGTATCCATATGACCAAATTTATTGCAAAAAAAATAGTAACCATTGAACCTTTGACTATTAGATTGTCTTACCAGATACCTTCCATCTTTGTTCATCTGATTACCTTACCTAAATCTCCTTTGTCCAAATCTGGAACTTTCTCCTTCCTCATATTCAAGACCTCACTTGTCACCTTTAGTTCTTTGACTTTTAATCAATTCATCAAGTTTGGATGAGCTAATCTTGAACTTCTCCTTGAATTCATTTGTAGTAGCAAGTTCATCTCTAAGATCAAAAATCTACTTTTCAAGCTCTTCTTCATTATTTCTAGATTGTTCCAATTCAAGCTCCAACTGATTGAATCCATCAGTAATTCGGCTGCATTCTTCAAATTTTCTTTCAAGGATTGAGAAATATTTTCTTCATTCTTCTTCTTGTCTTCAATCTCATTTGTCATCCTCATCACAATAGATTCCATTTCATGCTTTAGAAAAACATTTTCTCTTGAAAAATTTTCACTCTTCAGTCTTCTGCTTTAGGGCCTGAGTCAGTTGTTCATCTTCAATTCTTTTACTCTCTTTCCACTTGATCTGATCATAGAGTTCTCTTCTCTTTTCCCTTGACTCATTGATTTTATCTTTCAATGATTGAATGAACTTCTTAGCATTCTTGAGATTTTCCTATAAATAAGACTTCAGATTTGGATTGATCAAGATCATCTAGGGCCACCAAAATTTATTGTTGAAGATTGCTTTAATACATTGAATTACTTTCTTGAATCTTCCCCAAGCTTTTAAACTTATTCTAAGGAACTACGCTTTGATACAAATTATTGGAATCAAAGAACACTAAGAGGGGGGGAATCAATGTTCTACAATTTTTAACTTTATTAATATAATCTTTAAAGTATTGATAACATTCAACCAAAAGAAATATGCATGAACATAAAGCAAACAACCACAACACCATAACACAAGGATTTTTACGTGGAAGCCCTATTAGGGGAAAAAACATGGTGGAGGTCAATCCACATTATGATTTGAGTATACTCAAAAGGATATTTATAAAAATGGGAATGCACTTGTATTCAGGTGCACTGCCTAGAGCTCACTAATCAAAAATAGAAAGACTTACTGCCTTACAATTGTTGATGGGTGGTTTATGCACTTTCTCAACACAGGCAGTGCATAAGCGCACTACCTCTCCTGAAAGATAATCTCCAAAAAAAAATTGTTGAAAATCACCCGAAGGTCTCTCAAGTGTCAAGTCTTGATGTGCATGGAATTTCTCAATTTTTTCAATGTGATTTAGTTGGTAATCACAGGGAAGACTTACAAAGTTAAGCTAAAGGGAAGTTAGATCTTGAGATGGAGTTCCTGAGATGGGGAAGTTAGTGTGCAATTGCTGCTAGTTCAAACAATAGTCCTAAACTCCAATTTTAACTTAAGATTTGACTTTACAATGTGCAATGAACCTTAGCATAGGTTATTTATTAAAAAAAAAAGGAAAAAGGACAAGGAAGAGAGAAGGCTCCTAGATCTGAAATTCAGCAGTGAATAGTGATCATGGAGGATTCTACTATAGACAACCTTCCTAAAACATAATTCCACTTAACCAGATTGTATCATAGTCTAATGAAATTTTGTGCAAGCTTCTAAGGACTACATATATTCAATCATTCATTCACCATAAGCATGAACAAACAATGAAAATTTAGAGCAGTTTTCAATTTAAGTCCAAACTAACTTTACATAGTTTTCTACCATCAATAAACAACAAAAAGTATGGACCATAAAGGTTTCCAACACATAGCAGAATGCTTCAAAAACAATGAACAACATTATATAATCTACTAAAGCAATCTAAAACATGAAAAACAGATAAGTAAATCTACTTCAAACTAACCAACTATGGGAGAAGAACCATGTAACATGCAATAGAAACTCAAGAGTCCACCAAAAGCCAATGAACTTCTATTAAAATTTCTGCAGCATGTCTTTACAACAACTCAACTCTCTCTTGAAAATGAGAGGAGACCCCCTATTTATAGTGTTCCAAAAGTGAAATGAATGGCCAAGATTGATTTGCATTGTGTGGCCAATATTCACTACAAACTAGGGTTTCACCTAACCCCAAATATATTACAATTTAAAATACATTATTTGTCTTTTTCCCTATTTTTTCTTCATGTGGCAACACTGTAGCAATTTTGTCTTTTGCTGATTTCCCTTTGTTGTAGATACACAATGAGGAACTCATCATCAATAACAAGGTTTCCTTCACTTTTCTTCAAGGTGGCATACTCCACAAATTTTTTGATCAATTCCTGGAGCTTCTTCCATTCCAATACGTCAGATTGGATCACTTGGAAATTCAGTCTCCTTGATTTGTTCATGACAGTATCCTAGTTCTTGTCAAATTTTTGTACATTCTTAATCACCTGCTCTGATTGAGAGAAGGCTCTTGCAATAAAACAAATGAAATCTAGTGTTAGTGCATTCGCAATCCCATTCTCCATTTTCTTATGAAAGTAGGGATTTATCTTTTCGGGATCCAACTTGACTACGGGCACATCAAAGTTTGTCATCAACTTTATATATTCTTAACACATAGCCTGGACTTCCTTGATCTAATCAATTTCAATCTCCACCTCACGAAGCACTTGCTCCAATACCTCCTTTATGTGGTCAAGGCTCAGTTTCCATGTCTCTACGAGCCAATGATCTCCTTTTGCCAATGCAAATTCCTTTTCCCAAGATCCATCAGGTACCTTGAGGATGGCCTCAAGCTTGGGGTATGTAATCCTATATAATTCAGGGAAATTAGTGCAAAACTTCCTTATTCCCTCGAACACTCTTTGCAACTCCAAGAATTTGTTAGCAGTGCTAACTACATGGCTGATGCCCATGTTCCTATTGTAGAAAACCTGTCTAAACCAATCCTTTATGGCTTTTTTCCAATTCTTTCTTTTCTCAAGTTGATCAATATGGTCCTTGGATAGTAATTATGGTGGCGCCGATGATGTGGTGGGAAGCTCTTCCACTAATGACAATTGTTGAATATAGGCTATCAAATCAGCCACTTGTGCTTTTAGTTCCTCCTTTGAAATCGTATCCTTGTGCATCTGATGCACAATGGTGGAAATGGACCCTTGGACGTGATCAATCTTTTTCTCTTGCGTGGTGATTCCTAGATCAAGGGTAGAGACATTATAGCTTACCCCTTCTTCATTCACCACTAGGGTGGCTATTTGCATGGTTTTGGACTTGGAGGCATCCATTGTTAGATGACATTTGACATTAGGTTTCTTCTCTTTCTTTGTGCTAACCTGGGCTTGGGCCAAGATGGCCTCCATCCTTTCCTTTGGGTCCCTTGGGGTAGGAGCTTTCTTCTCTAGTTGATTCTCAAGCCACTCAGGCATCTGAGATTCTCCCCTTAGTGATCCATGATCACGTTCCTCTTCATGGGTGTGTTCAATCTATGTCACTTTAATACCTGGAGTCTCTTGTCTGATCCTTTCTCCTTCTTCTTCATCTGAATCATGAATGAATATAGTTTCCTTTTGTGGAGACTCTGTGGTTGTATGCTCTTTGGGGCTATCCTCCCCTTCGGTAGTCTTCTTATCTTCTTATTCATGCCCATTTTCTTTGGACCGTTCTATTCCTAGGCCTTTGTGAGTTTCAACCTCTTCTTGGGATTTATCCTCTACTTTATTTTCCTCTTCCTTGCACTGAGGTGACACATCTTCCTATTCTTTCTTTTCTTGCTCTTCTTTCTCTTCTTGTTCTCCTGAGAGAGGCATTTCTTCATCGTGTTTGGGGCTTTCATCTTGCTCCCTAGTTGGAGGTTGAGTGTCCTCCATTTTTTCACTTGATTCCTTTTATTCCTCAGAAGGCTTCCTTTCTTCTTCCTCTCCAACATTCTTCAACTGTCAAGCTAAATCCTCCTCGAGGTCCACATCAAAGGTATCCACAATATATTTGGTACTAACATCTTCTCCATCACCCTTGGAGGATTTTGTTTCTTCACCTTCGCGCACCACTTCATCAATTGGAAGGAATTGGAGCTTGGGATGCTCATGGTAATCATCTACTTCCTCCTTGATCCCCTTAGTGGCTTCCTTCTCTTGTCTTTCCAACTCCTCAAATATTTCCATTGTGACTTTCATTTCTGGTGGTTTAGTTGGAGGAGTGGAGGCAGAATATTAGCAAGAATCTACACCAAGGCAGCCTGAATAGTTGGGTTCATTAGCACTCCTAATAGCTATGCGGGAACATTCTGTATATATCAAGAGAAGACCTCTAGAAGTGAGAGCACAGGCATTGGTATTGTTGTTGTCATCAAGGGAAGTGATGTTGTTGGAGACATGGAGGCGGAGGAAAGCGGAGAGGTGGTGGCCGAGGAAGAGTCAATTATCATCACCTAGGCCATGGGCAGAGTGGAAGCAAGGTGGATAGAGATATCCACTACAGGTGGGGAGGTGGAAACCATTGGCTAAGAAGTAAGCAGAGGGGTGGCAATTGTAGTAGTTGCAAGAGTAGCGACAACTAGTGGAGACTTTAGCTACTCAGCCTGTAACTCTTCTCCCTTGTGGAGAGGATCCTCTTGAATTGTAACAAGACCTCCTGATGTCCTTGGTATTTTGGAGGATTCACCCTCCCAAGCCTTTCTTGAGTATACTTTGGGCTTGGACTACTTTTTAGCTATCTCCTTTCTCTTTCTCGATCTAGTGATTAGAGGAGATTGGGAAGCTTCTTCTATTGGGGCACCAGTCATCCCACTATCAGTCTCGCTTGCGCACTCTTCCTCAAGCTCCTCATAGGTCAAGGTGACCCCTTGTTGCCTCAATCGGGAAACCTTCCCACCAATCCATTCCTTCATCCTAGCCTCAATGGGATTTGATAGAATATCGAGGTCATTGATGTTACATCCCGATTGTATAGCTACTAGGCTATTAGAGTTGAATAAGGATTATGTGTTTGTAAAGACAATTTTATGAATAAATAAAGATGTGAATCACCTTGTTATCAATATGAGTTTTATACATTAATGATTGTCTCATTCTTATGTTGTTTAGTTGATGTTAATCATGGTGAAAAATGTCCAAATGAGATTAATATGTGATGTTTTTATATCTTATGAAATTTATAGGTATTGCTAATTTTGTGAGCAATTGACTGCCGTGAGTTTACAATTGTGAATGTAGGAATGAGGATCAAATCCTCTAGACAGAGGGGAAATATCACTTGGGAGAGGGGTATTGGTCGTTTAACCGATAAAGTTAATCAATTGAGCATGCACACACATTGTGAATGGTACATAGGGAAACAGGTCAGATAAGTTAGTCTAGAAAAGTCATCCATAGGCTTAGGAGTTTGATTTACTTCCTTATGCTTTATATGATGTGATTGTTAAATGTCAGTCTGACTCTACTATGACTCCTTGTGAATGAACGAAGTAGAAGGTATGTGATAAAGGTTGAATGGGTACGTATACACATGTATACACTGTGTACACATATCTAAATGTATAGACATATTAATACGTACGTACATTAAGCAGATGGATATGCTCATACATATGTATCAACATGTATATACGCATACATATGTATATACATGAAGTATATGTGGACATGTTTACACGTACACATTCCGCCTAATATCTTTGATATAAATAATGTTCAAATATTATTATCTAGAAGATTTAAATATATATTTATGTATAATTATATATATATTAATAAAGTGATTATTAATATATTTATCAATACATAAAGAATGTGTAAATAATTATATATTTATATATTTTATAAATTAAATGTGTTAATATTAAAATTTAATATATTCTTATATATAAATATGTTTATATATAAAGATATATTAATATTTAATAAAATACATTTATATATAAAATATACAAATAGATATATAATTAAAATTTAAATGAAAGAAAAGAATTTCAAATATTTAAAAGAATGAACATTATTCTATAAAGGATATAATCTCAATTTTTATAGAGGAAATAAACATTTGAAAAGTAGCAAGCAAATATTCAAACTTCACAAAGGAAATACATTTCAAAAGGAAGCAAACTTCATAAAGGAAATAATTGAAAAGTTTAAAGTTTGAAAATTGAAAGGAAAACAAAAATGGACATTCCTGTGAAAATGCGGAAGCTCTTGCATAGTAGAAAATACTGGAAGAAGTATTCAAAATTGAAACCAGGAAAATAGCAATGAATTTTTGTGCTGTAGCGAGTGGAGTCTTGACCTAAAACGTAGCAATTAAAACCATTTTGAATTCATGTGACTAGCAAAAACGTTTTCCTGTAGGTGGCGTTTTTTTTTGTTGAGTTGAATAATTCTTCAACTGCTGGCTCCATGAGGTCAAATCATCCTTAAAAATCATGACTAAGGGTTTGATAATATGACAAGTGATGATTTGACCAAGTAAACATGTCAGTCTCTCATTTTACATGCCCAGAAATGGGGAATCTGTTGTTATTTTGGCTTATAAATACTTCTCTATTCTCCATTCAAATACACTCATTGCTTTCTCAACTTTGGCATTTTTAGAGAGTTCTTATTTTGTGATTGTGAGCTTCTGCTATGAGTTTGTGCTACTGTTTGCATCATAGTATTTTTAGTAAAAGAATTAGAGTATTCTTCAGCTGTAATTCTTGACTGTGAAGAATTGATTAGCAAATTTTCTAGTGAAGAGTTTTCTATTTTGATAAAGTATTTTGGAATAGTCTTCTACTTAGGAGAAAGAGGGAAAACTTCATTCTGTCATCATCAAGTGAAGACTGCTGTTAGAAGTGCATTGAAAAGGATCTTAAAAGTATATACAAGCATGTTTCTTATTTGGGGTTTATAGCTTAAGCTGCTTTCTTATTGTTTTAAAGTTGTTGATTGCATTTGATATGAAATAAGTAAACTATCCTTAGCTATCAAGTTTTGTATGATAGACTATTAATGCAAAATGAATCAAGGGATTTCATTTTAATGTAAAGGGTAGAATTTTAGGAAATGACAATGTAGCTAAAGGGGAAAGCGTAATTGTTGGATTAAGGAAAATTTTATAAGAATTGGGGTTTTAAAAGAAGGGATTCAATTTGATAAAGGGTTTTAAATTCAACTTAGCTTTATATGCATTATGCTAAAAGGTTGTCCCTTGTGTGTGTGATGATTGTTTTATAGTGCTAAAAGTTTATGCATTTAATTAAAGTTACAAAATTGTATGATCTCTATATATGGAGAGTACGTAGAGTAAGTATTAACTTCTAGGAATGAAATGATGTCAAAACTAAGTGTAATCCTAGCTTGTGTTATTAGGTTAACATTAGGAAGCTTCGCTCCTAGGATAAAGATTTCCAGAAATAGGAGATAGGATAGTAAACACTTGTTTAAAGACTCATTTCCAGTAAACTGTTTGAGGTAGGAAGTCTGGGGTAAACTGAACCCATTGAAGGACATGGCCTATGCATAGAGTAAGGTAGCCCAAAGGAAAATTGGCCCTGAGTAGTGTAAGTGATAGATGACTTACTTAGTCATTTACTGAACCAAAATACTATGGCCATAGTAATGTAATATACCTACATCCTCTTAGCTTAGGGAGATGATTACATTGTCAGTTCACAGTGATCCAAAATGTACATACTAGGTTGGGATTGTAAACTACAAGAATCTAGTAATGTAGGACACGACACTATGCTCAGTTGGTTAACGGTATCGGTCACTCAACCAATCTCTTCGACGAAGGGAGGGCCATTCATTGAAAAATGAATGTGCGGGGGACCGCATTATTAGTCCGTGGTTGGCAGAAAAGCACCCAAGTGATGTTTCTCCTCCACAACCTGACAACTGAAGAATCAAGATTTGAAAGGGAAGAATCTAGACCGTCTTACTTCTATTTGTGCAAAAGCTATTAAAGCTGTGTATGTTTTCTTATACTTTCATACTCTGTTATTCATTGGAAATAGTTAAAGTTATTTATTTGGGAAAAGCTTTGAAATCATATTTATATGTTGTACTTTATTTTGAAAAGGAAACAAAAATTTTGTTACTATGTTATTTACTCGTTTACTTTGGTTAAAAGTTATAAAAATTAGAATTTTTTTATTTTACGTAGATGTCGGGTCGTTACATGTGGTATTAGAGCTACCAGGTTTAACTCTGGAACCTACGAGCTCATTTACTTTCCCTTTCCAACATAATCTCATGTTGTGAAAATACTTGTGTCAGGAAGGTGTGTATCAGAATGACAGCACGAAAGTTTGTTATTGGAAATGAGCGCTACTTGAAAGCCAAGAAGGAAAAATAAGCTATCGTTAGAACCATCCAAGGAACCAATTACGACAACGCAATCTAGTTGAGTGATATAGAAAACTTCAGTCATGCACTTTCTCAAATCAGTCTTGAGAAGAGAAAGATGAAGATGTAGGCAATGTATAACTATCTTCCTGCAGTTTTACCTGAGGAATCTGATATGTTACCACTCTCCAGTGATATGCCATCTGAAGAAAGTACAAACCTTGCACTTATCTTTAGGGATCCAAGGGTTCAACCACTAGCTGAGATTATTGAAATTTCTTCGAGTAAAGAGTCTAAAGGCTATACACCTAAGACACCACCCATGGAGAAATGGTCTCATGAACAAATGTCTGCAAACATTGTTGATGAACACCATAATGATATTGCTACACGCAATTATGTATCAAACAATAAATCTAAAGGATACTACCCATTTTGGGATAGGTATGAGAAAATTAGAGATGAAGAAAACAAAAGAGATCAACAATTCTCTCAATCTGTAGGATATACCCCCTTAAGTTACGAGTCTGAGGGTGAATCTTACTCCCCTCTTGACTATTTGAAAAGTCCATCTATGTAATCGACAGAATATTGATTCTTATTATTATGAATAAAATGATGTTTTTCATCAATTACATCTTTTGTGAGCTTTGCTGTTTATATGCATGTGTTTTCTTTATAAAGTATATACTTTACTTAATAATAATAAGATTAACACGAATAAAATATTCAGGTTAAATAATCTTATAATAATGGTGAGAACTTACGAAAGATCTCGAAGCAATCTTGGAACTAGTCGTGAAGGCGAACAAGAACCAACAAGAATGGAAGCAAAGCTAGATCAAATTCTGGTGAGATTGACCAATCTTGAAAAGGAAAAAGAAGTTGAGATACCTATTGCCAATAATGAAGAGGGAAGTTCTTCACATGGAGAAGACGTCAATCATAACCATGAGAAGGAGAAATCTCCAACTTTGTCAATTGAAAGAAAGAAGAAACAAGTGTCCACAGAGTTAACAAGGGATATGAAGAAGATATATTCTCCAAAATTTGATGGAAGTGTTGGAGGTGACAAAGCTAAAATATGGTTAGTACAAATGGAAAAATACTTAGAAATAAGAAATTATGATGAGGTTACTAAGGCAGCTTGGGGTGCTTATCAATTAGCGGGTGAAGCCTCTAACTAGTGGATGAACAAGAAACTAGAAATGGATATAAGCTCATGGAAATTGACATGGAATGAGTTTGTTGAAATATTCCAAAGGAGATGGTTACCCCAGCTCTTTTATGACCAAAAGTTAACTGAATTTGAAGAACTGAAGTAGGGAAACATGACAGTACATGAGTACTAGGAGAAGTTTACTAGACTTCTTCGCTATGTACCAATATACCATAAGGATGAACATTTTTGTATCAGAAAATTCATCTTAGGGCTCAATAGTAAGATTGGTGGAGAAGTTGATATGCATGGGCCAACAACTATGGAATTGGTATATGAAAAAGCTCTTAAGCAAGAATAGAAACTAAAGACAAATTTTGCAAGGCAAGAAAGAAAGGAATACAAGAAGGAGGCTAAAGTTTTTAATAAAACAATTCCTAGGAAAGATGAATCTATACAAGGTGTTGCTAAATCAAAGGGAAAAATATTTCGCTATGGTGGAAAAGATTTCAAAAGTGATTGCAAGAGAAGCAATACCAACACTGGCAATGTTAACAAAACCACTATGAGTTCAAGTAAAATTGGTGAAGCCGTTGTGAAAAGAGGACCAAGATCGGGGTGTTTTATTTGCAAGGGAGATCATTATGCAAATGAATGTCCCAATAAGACTTCAGGAACTCAATCTCATGGCAATGCGCTACCAAGTCAGCAAGCAATGTTTCAACAGAGGATTCATGCCATTGTTGATGATCATCAGGCTGAATATCAAGTAACACCAATTGAGCCACTAGGTACTTTATTTGGTTTGCCTATTTCTATTCTGATTGATACTGGTGCTACTAAAAAATTTATTTCTCCTAAGATAGAAAATCAACTAACTAGAAAGGCATGACACATGGCTATGTCATGGAGTGTTGAATATGCAAATAACACAAGAGCAAGGGTGGACCAATGTCTGTTTGAGGCTAAAATAGAACTACCTAGTTTCACAACCGAATTCAATCTTTATGTTGCCCCACTAGGATCCTATGATGTTATTTTAGGAATGAACTGATTATGGAAACACATAGCCATAGTTGATTGTAATACCAAGACAGTTGAATGTTTAGACGACTATGGTAATCCAGTCAAGATTCAGGGAGTACCAAGAGAAGTAAAATTTAGGTAGATATCAGCAATGCAACTTCTTAGAGCTAAGAAGAAAGGGTGCAAACTCTTTGCAGTAAAAATAGAAGATCTTGAGTATGAAAATGAAAATTTTGATTTTCAAAGTCAACAAGAACTAGAAGATGGAGAAATTGAGGAAAGTGGAAAAATAGATATGGAAAAATATCCCATTTTAAAGAAATTTCTGATGTTTCTCGTGATGAACTACCTTGTTTACCACCAAAGAGGGTGTTTGACTTTTCCATTGATCTAGTTCCTGGAACTGAACCTATTTCTAAGGTGCCTTATAAAATGACTACTACAGAACTCATGGAGTTGAAAGCACAATTAGATGAGTTATTGTCAAAAGGATTAATAAGACCAAGTGTTTCACCATGGGGAGCACCTATGATATTTGTCAAAAAGAAAGATGGAACTTTAAGACTATGTATAGACTACCGTATGCTTAATAAGGTTACGATTAAGAATAAGTATCCTTTACCCCGCATTGATGATCTTTTTGATCAAATGAAAGGAGCAACAGTGTTTTCAAAGATAGATTTAAGGTTTGGATACCATCAGCTAAGAATTAAGGATGAAGATATCTTCAAAATAGCTTTTAGAACACGATATGGACATTATGAGTTTACTGTATTACCTTTTGGATTGACAAATGCACTAGCAGCATTCATGAATCTCATGAACAGTGTATTTAGAGATTATCTGGACAAGTTTGTTCTAATTTTTTTAGATGATATTTTAATTTATTCTAGAAATGAAGAAGAACATAGCAAACATCTAGAGATGGTTTTACAAAGGTTAAGAGAGCATAAACTGTATGGAAAACTATCTAAGTGCTCGTTCTATCAGAAAAAGGTTCATTATTTGGGTCATGTCATTTTGGCAGAAGGAATATCAGTAGATCCTACCAAGATTAAAGCTATAGTTCAGTGGCCTATACCCAAAAATGTATCTGAAGTAAGAAGTTTTATGGGTTTGGCAGGATATTATAGAAAATTTGTGGCAAATTTCTCTAAAATTTCCTTTCCTATAACTTCATTACAAAAGAAAGGAAAAAGGTTTGAATGGAACGAGAAGTGTCAAAAAGCTTTTGACCTACTCAAAGAGAAATTAACTACCGCACCTATTCTTAAAATACTTGATCCTGAAGGAAATTTCATAGTCATAACTGATGCTTGTGGAGAAGGATTAGGAGGAGTACTAATGCAAGACGGGAAAGTGATTGCTTATGAATTAAATTATGCTTCACATGATTTAGAGCTAGTAGCTATAGTTCATGCTTTGCAAATGTGGAGACATTATTTGCTAGGAAGATCCTTTGAGCTTAAAACTGATCATAATGGTCCAAAGTATCTTTTTACCTAGCCAAACCTAAATGCAAGGCAAAGAAGATGGTTGGAGTTGATAGCAGATTATGACTTCAACATTAATTACATCAAAGGAAAAGAAAATCAAGTAGCTGATGCGCTAAGTCGGAGATGCCATATCTCTTCGATAGTAGCAATTCATACCGATTTTAAGCAGCAAGTACTACAAAAATGCAAAGATGATGAGTACTATTTGCAAGTAAGACAAGCACTAAAAGAAAATCCACAAGATTCTAGATATGAAGGATTTCAGTTTGAAACCAATGGATTGTTAAGGTACAAAGGTAGAGTGTATGTACTTGATAACAAAGAATTAAGAAATCTGGTATGGAAGGAAGTTCATGAAGCACCTTATTCTGGTCATCCTGGAGTGACAAAAATGATGACAGATGTGAAACCTTTATATTTTTGGAAAGGAATGAAAAGAGACACAACTAATTTTGTAGCAAGTTGTCTTGAGTGTCAAAGGGTAAAAGTTGAGCATCATCATCCTGCAGGACTATTATATCCTCATGAAATACCAGAGTGGAAATGGAAAATAATTAGTATGGATTTTGTTCAAGGATTACCCATTTCTAGGAACATACATAATGCCATATTAGTGGTAGTGGATCGATTGAAAAAAGTGGCACACTTTATACCAGGAAACTTAACTAATGGAGCACCAATCATTGCAAGAAAGTTTGTTCAAGAAGTATTCAGATTGCATGGAATTCCTGAAAAGATTATTTCTGATAGGGATGCAAGAATCGCTTCTAGATTTTGGCAAAATTTGTTCTCTGCACTTGGGACACAGTTAAATATAAGTTCAGCATATCATCCAGAAATGGATGGGCAGACGGAAAGGGTAAATCAAGTATTAGAAGACCTACTTAGAGTATATTGCATGGATCAGCAATATAAGTTAGAAGAATACTTGCCTTTGGTTGAATTTTCTTATAATAACTCATATCATTCTTCTATAGGAATGGCTCCATTTGAAGCTCTATATGGTCGTAAGTGTCGAACTCCAATAAGTTGGGATAGGCTTGAGGATCGAATAAGTCTTGGACTAGAAATGTTGGCAGAAATGGATGAGCAGATAAAGGTTATTAAGAAAAAGTTAGCAGAAGCTAACAGTCGACACAAAAGTTATGCAGATGCCAAAAGAGTGCCCCATAATTTTGCTATAGGTGACAAGGTACTTTTGAGAGTTAAACCTCATAAGAGTTCCATCAAGTTTGGGAAGTCTTCTAAATTGTCTCCTCATTATGTAGGTCCCTTTGAAGTCCTTGAGGAAGTTAATCCTATAGCTTACCAAATTGCTTTACCACTAGCTCTTGCCAAAATGCATAATGTCTTCCATGTGTCCTATCTTAAAAAGTACATTCCAGGAGATAGTCATGTTATTGATTGGACTGCTTTACACGTAAAGGATCCCAGAATAATAACTCTTGAGCCCGTAAAGGTGTTGGAAGTGCGTAAACTCCATTTTCGTAATAGGGATGTCACTCAATGTAAAGTTCAGTGGGATCAGTCCACGGAGGATTTGGCAATGTGGGAAGACTATGAGGAAATTCTACGGAAGTTTCCAAATATTCATAAAGCTTTTGAGAATAATGAATAAAATTTATGTATTTGTTTTTATTATGTTTGAAATAATACCTTAAGTCATAGGGGACGATGATTCCTAAGGGGGGAACTATGTTACATCCCGATTGTATAGCTACTAGGCTAGTAGAGTTGAATAAGGATTATGTGTTTGTAAAGACAATTTTATGAATAAATAAAGATGTGAATCACCTTGTTATCAATATGAGTTTTATAGATTAATGATTGTCTCATTCTTATGTTGTTTATTTGATGTTAATCATGGTGAAAAACATGCAAATGAGATTAATATGTGATTTTTTTATATCTTATGAATTTTATATGTATTGCTAATTTTGTGAGCAATTGACTAGTGTGAGTTTACAATTGTGAATGCATGAATGAGGACCAAATCCTCCAGACAGAGGGTAAATATCACTTGGGAGAGGGGTATTGGTCATTTAACCGGTAAAGTTAATCAGTTGAGCATGCACACAAATTGTGAATGGTACATAGGGAAATAGGTCAGATAAGTTAGTCTAGAAAAGTCATCCATAGGCTTAGGAGTTTGATTTACTTCCTTATGCTTTATATGATGTGATTGTTAAATGTCAGTCTGACTCTACTATGACTCCCTGTGAATGAACGAATTAGAAGGTATGTGATAAAGGTTGAATGGGTACGTATACACATGTATACACTGTATACACATATCTAAATGTATAGACATATTAATACGTACGTACATTAAGCAGATGCATATGCTCATACATATGTATCAACATATATATACGCATACATATGTATATACATGAAGTATATGTGGACATGTTTACACGTACACATTCCACCTAATATCTTTGATATAAATAATGTTCAAATATTATTATCTAGAAGATTTAAATATATATTTATGTATAATTATATATATTAATAAAGTGATTATTAATATATATATCAATACATAAAGAATGTGTAAATAATTATATACTTATATATTTTATAAATTCAATGTGTTAATATTAAAATTTAATATATTCTTATATATAAATACGTTTATATATAAAGATATATTAATATTTAATAAAATACATTTATATATAAAATATACAAATAGATATATAATTAAAATTTAAATGAAAGAAAAGAATTTCAAATATTTAAAAGAATGAGAATTATTCTATAAAGGATATAATCGCAATTTTTATAGAGGAAATAAACATTTGAAAAGTAGCAAGCAAATATTCAAACTTCACAAAGGAAATACATTTCAAAAGGAAGCGAACTTCATAAAGGAAATATTTAAAAAGTTTAAACTTTGAAAATTGAAAGGAAAACAAAAATGGACATTCCCGTGAAAATGTGGAAGCTCTTGCACAATAGAAAATACTGGAAGAAGTATTCAAAATTGAAACCAGGAAAATAGCAATGAATTTATGTGTTGTAACGAGTGGAGTCTTGACCTAAAACGCAGCAATTAAAACCATTTTGAATTCATGCGACTAGCAAAACCATTTTCCTGTAGGTGGCATTTTTGTTTGTTGATTTGAAAAATTCTTCAACTGCTGGCTCCATGAGGTCAAATCATCCTTAAAAATCATGACTAAGGGTTTGATAATATGACAAGTGATGATTTGACCAAGTAAACATGTCAGTCTATCATTTTACATGCCCAGAAATGGGGAATCTGTTGTTATTTTGGCTTATAAATACTTCTCTATTCTACATTCGAATACACTCATTGCTTTCTCAACTTTGGCATTTTTAGAGAGTTCTTATTTTGTGATTGTGAGCTTCTGTTGTGAGTTTGTGCTACTGTTTGCATCACAGTATTTTTAGTAAAAGAATTAGAGTATTCTTCAGCTGTAATTCTTGACTGTGAAGAATTGATTAGCAAATTTTCCAGTGAAGAGTTTTCTATTTTGAGAAAGTATTTTGGAAGAGTCTTCTACTTAGGAGAAAGAGGGAAAACTTCATTTTGTCATCATCAAGTGAATACTACTGTCAGAAGTGCATTGAAAAGGAGCTTAAAAGTATATACAGGCATGTTTCTTATTTGGGATTTATAGCTTAAGTTGCTTTCTTATTGTTTTAAAGTTGCTGATTGCATTTGATATGAAATAAGTAAACTATCCTTTGCTATCAAGTTTTGTATGATAGACTGTTAATGCAAAATGAATCAAGGGATTTCATTTTAATCTAAAGGGTAGAAGTTTAGGAAATGACAATGTAGCTAAAGGGGAAAGCTTAATTGTTGGATTAAGGAAAATTTAATAAGAATTGGGGTTTTAAAAGAAGGGATTCAATTTGATAAAGGGGTTTAAATTCAACTTAGCTTTATATGCATTATGTTAAAAGGTTGTCCCTTGTGTGTGTGATGATTTTTTTATAGTGCTAAAAGTTTATGCATTTAATTGAAGTTACAAAATTGAATGATCGTCATATATGGAGAGTACATAGAGTAAGTATTAACTTTTAGGAATGAAATGACGTCAAAACTAAGTGTAATCTTAGCTTGTGTTATTAGGTTAACATTAGGAAGCTTCACTCCTAGGATAAATATTTCCAAAAATAGGAGATAGGATAGTAAACACTTGTTTAAAGACTCATTTCCAGTAAACTGTTTGAGGTAGGAAGTCTAGGGTCAACTGAACCCATTGAAGGTCGTGGCCTACACATAGAGTAAGGTATCCCAAAGGCAAATCGGCCCTGAGTAGTGTAAGTGATAGATGACTTACTCAGTCATTTACTGAACCAAAATACTATGGCCATAGTAATGTAATGTACCTACATCCTCTTAGCTTAGGGAGATGATTACATTGTCAGTTCACAGTGATCCAAAATGTACATACTAGGTTGGGATTGTAAGATACAAGAATCTAGTAATGTAGGACACAACACTATGCTCAGTTGGTTAACGGTATTGGTCACTCAACCAATCTCTTCGATGAAGGGAGGGCCATTCATTGAAAAATGAATGTACGGGGGACCGCATTATTAGTCTGTGGTTGGCAGAAAAGCACCCAAGTGATGTTTCTCCTCCACAACCTAACAACCGAAGAATCAAGATTTGAAAGGGAAGAACCTTGACCGTCTTACTTCTATTTGTGCAAAATTTGTTAAAGTTGTGTATGTTTTCTTATGCTTTCATACTCTGTTATTCATTAGAAATAGTTAAATTTATTTATTTGGGAAAAGCTTTGAAATCATATTTATATGTTGTACTTTATTTTGAAAAGGAAAGAAAAATTTTGTTACTAGGTTATTTACTTGTTTACTTTGGTTAGAAGTTATAAAAATTAGAATTTTTTTTATTTTACATAGATGTCGGGTCGTTACAATTGACCTCTCACTCATCCCAATTAATTAGAGGCAATGGTAAATTAGCAACTGCTTCATATCGAGGATCCATTACTACATCCTCCTCTTCTACTACTTAGTCTGGCACCGGGAACAATTTGACCCTTTTCACAAAATATGCAGTCATCCACATATAGTGCCTCATCCACACTTCTTTGTCATCCTTGCAATTTTCCCAAAAGTCTTCAACATGATGCACATGGGCATGTTCAAGCCCGATCACCTTCCTTAGCTTCCCATAGGGGTCCATCCATTGTCAGGTAGTGTGGAATTGTAAATGGTATTCCACCAACTCCTTGTTAGAATGATTTGCACATTGGGAGGTGTGGAGCTCATATAGCCCTTGGTCGAAAGAGAGGGGATAAGGAATCCTAGCTTTGTGCTTGCTGCTCAAAAGATTGTGTGCACACTGCAACTATCAGGAGAGCTCTACCAGTATGATCCAGTCATTGGATACTGAGGCATCATGTATGGATTCTCTGAGAAACCTTTAGCTCGAATGTAGGTGAACTTCAAATAGTAAATGAATTAGAAGGAAAAATATTTGAGGAAGGAATTGGCACTATGGGAGACTCTTCTTTTGAAGTCACCCCCAAGTAGTCTAATGATGTGACCTATGAAAGCATCATTAACTCTACAGTAATCCATCTTGAAGTTCCTAAAATGCAATTAAGGGTACCTATCATATACTTTCAACTCCTTGCTCAGTTCTATATCAGGAGCTCTGAATAATCCTTTGTATTGGGTCTTATCAGCAAGCAAATAAACAAGGTAGGAGGTCATGTAAAACCTTGAGGTCTTCTTTACAGCCATGAATTGTTCATGTAGGAAATTGCTTATGATTCTTGCCCAATAAAATATGCCCTTGCCTCTAAGGATCTCCTCTATGAAGTAAAACATCCACTCCTGGAAATAGACCACAGTAGCGAGGCCCATGACCCTGCTTAATAAGGTTACCAAATTGTGGTAATCCTCATAGAAGTTGCTATAATAGAGTTCTTAGGGCACCTTAGCAACACTACCCCTCTTCTCTTTTAGCCAATATTGATTGATAATCCATTTGTATCCAAGGGGATCTGAGTCCCATGTTTCCTTGGCATCATTTATGGTAGCCTCCTCCATTTCTCCAAAGGTAGGGATGTGAAAAGTGTTCCCTATTGACTTAGCCAATAAATCAGCCAGTATTTTCCCGTCCCTATCTACAATGGTTCTCATTTCTTCTAGGTATACCTCTCTATAGGCCATCACTAGTTTGGGGGCAATGAGAGTGGGAGGGAAGCCTGCAGCTTTTTCCAGTCCACTGCCTTTGATCTTTCGAGCATTTTTTGTGGTGAGGCTAATCCAGACTCTCTGTTTGAATTCATTGATGTCTACCTATCTGATGTTTGTGTTAGAAACCTCCTTTGAGGTTGTGGTGAATTCATAGTTAAGAGGCTCCCCTTGGAACTTATACTTCATATGATCTTTGTCGTCTTTCTTATGGGGTGCCTTAGCTATTTTCTTCCCCTTGTCCTTCTTCATGGCTGCTCTCGAAGGTCTTGCACCTGATTCCATATATCCTATGGGAAAAAGAAAGGTGAGCACATTCAAGCATGAAAATACAGGAAAGTTAGCCAAATCCCTACAAAATGATGTTAGATTGAATAATGCATCGTTCAATGAATCTAACATATCTTTCAAATTCATGTTAACCTTTCATAGGAAGGATTTTGAGTGATTTAGGCCTAGGGGATCAGACTTCCCTACGTTGATGGTCATTTGGAGGAACTATAGGAGGGACGGTAATCAGGGCACGGTGACCAACCTGTCCTGACCTACCTTTAAATTTGGGAAATTTGTGGGGTCCACCATGGAGGATGCCCCATTTTGGCATGTCAGTCTAAGTCACTTTGATGATAGGAGGGCATTAATACCTTCATTTGAGTAATCAAAATTAGGATGCAGCTTGGCTATTAGGAGTCTATTGTCAAAATGGCTCTAGCAAGACAGTGGCCCAAGGGAAGAGTTTCGCCGGTCGGGGCCCGATGTTCTAGAAGGCAGTCAAAAAATTGCTTTTATCATTCAGGCACTTTGAGTTGGAAAGGGTGGAAGGATGTCAAGTGATTGTCATTTGAGATGGCGGATGTCTCATAGCGGTCCGATAGGAGCAACTCATCGGATCGGGTCTATGCGGAGATGAGGCCTTTGTGCTTACTTCATTAATCACTAGATAGTTTGAAGGCAATGAGGAGGCCGAGTCCCAGGTGGTGGAAGGACACAAGCAGTTTTTTGCTTGAGCACGGTGAAACCCCAATAGATTTTCGAAGATGGAAGCCCACGGGAGACGACTAGCAATGGCCCATCACTTAATCATTTCATTTTGAATTTTGGTGGCCATTATGGAGTCAGGTCCTAGAGGGAGGAAGGTCATTCATAAAAAGTTGTAAGGGACAGTGAAATTACTATGGAGGCCTGCAGATAGAAGTTCGCTAGGCAGAACCCAAGATGAGGTTAGCACTTCGTCATTTAAGGTTCAAAATAAAGGTGGTTGGCTAGGAAAATTTCAGGATTTGGAAGTCGGGAAGACGCTAGGAAAAAGCCATCTAGGGTGACAAAATGTAGATGCAATTCCGTCAGAGGAAGTCCACGAGGCTGAGTCTGAGACAGACAGTGACTTAAGATTTTGCATGAGTTTAACCATAGGGCAATTGGGAGGCTTGGGTCCGACGGTCCAAGGTCATGGAACACAAAGCATGAGAACTCTAGCTGAAGAATGACGTCAAGGAGTCAAGGTTTCGTGGTCATTGTGTTGGTCAATTTTGAGGGTTTTTCTAGTTTTGAGCACATGGGTTTCGTTCACGTTGGTTTTCTCTACCTAGTTCATGAGCTTTCTTCTTTTAAATTCATCATTTTTGCAAGAAATCAAAGAAAAACATGAAGTGGAGCGTAGGTAGAAAACTCACCTTATGAATCTGATGAAAGGGGCAAGAAATTAGCTAGCAGATGCGTTGAATCGATGGCAGCTCTTTGACTTGTTCTAATCAACTGACAGGATGACAATGACAGCTCAAACTTGGCTATTTATAGAAAATAGTGCATTAAATTCCCTACATTAATGGTTGTATGGCAGATGCTAGGTTGGTGGGCTGCCATTTGAAAATGGCAGTGCGATTCTTGGGACCCACAAGGTGGGCGACAGCCAGCTGACGATCGCTTGATAGTTCGGTGGTAAACAGAAAATGATGAGAGTCCCAGGTTTTGATGGGTGGAAAGCTACCAGAGGAAGGTCATTGGGAATTGTGATGAGGCAATGAAAACCCAATGGGAGCAGCCTGATCAGCTCCAAGGATGCCAGCTTTGAAGAGCTAAGGAAAATAGCCAGTGGGATCCTACAAAGACTTAGAACTTTGAAAATTTGAGAGGGTGAAATATGATCAACTCGAGATGACTTCCCTAAAGCTCAGTGACCATTTTGAAAACCAAACACGGGGCATGCAAAATGAGGTAGCAACAAAAATCCACCCGATGAGGTGAAGGAAAGAGAGGGTCCTCATTCTGAACGGGGTGTGTGTGCTGAAGGAACAACAAATGGTGACTCTGCTCGAGAACGCTCCTGAGCATTCTAAGGATAAATGCTCATTCAAAACCCAAAATCTTTGGTTTCGCAGACTAGGGCTCAGCATCCAAAAGTGAACTAAGAGAATGGGATCCTTAGTTGAGTCATCCTACGAAACATCTCAGAAGTGTGTGTTCAATGAATTCATTCCCTTTCCTTAGAAACTGTGATAAGTGATAGCTAATTGAACCAAGTAAGCTACATGAATCGTCCAACCCCAAAAGTAACCTGGACATTGCCCTGCTACCAGTCAAGCATCCATAGCTCTGACGAAGTTGTCGCTATGACCCCACGGATATTGCTCTACTGCTAGTTAAGTGTCCATAGCCCTGGTAGAGTTATCCGCACACCCATACAGTTGCTTGATTTTCTCATTTTCTCTTTTTTTTCCTTTCTTTTGATACTTATTTTAACACTTCATTCTTTTGCTCAACCGTGCAAGCATTAAAGCTCACTATGGACTTGGGAACTGCAATGGTCACTAGAGTGGACTTGATATTTTTTGGTCACTAATTTGTCATAATAGCTGCTGTACAGCTCTATGGAAGCCATTAATATGCATGTTGTATAGGATCTAAATGAACATGAAAGGTAGATTCAACCAAGGGTCGAGTTCTAAGTCAAAGTTCAAATGAGGAAATGGATAGTTGAGAGTGAATATTTAGCCAAAGAACACTAAGATAAGGAAACAAAGTGAACCACTCATTGAACAAGCACAACCACTACTGTAGAAATGAAGAACACCCTCATCAAAAAAAATAGCTGAGAAACAAGCAAAATCAAAGAAAAGAAATGCAAAGCAGTGAGGCAAGACAACACAAAGCAAAAGCAACCTAAACTAACCTATATACAAATATTTATAGGAACATCTCCAAAGGAGCTTAGGTTTGGATGTAATGCTTTAGGTGTTTCCCATTGACAGGCAACAAGGCATCTTCACCGGTTAAATTCTTTAGGAAGAAAGCATTATTTCCAAGGATTTTAGCAATCTAAAAGGGGCCAAGCCATAATTTGTTGAATTTGTCATGTCCCCCTTTCTTCTCATGGGCCTTGTCCCAACATAGGACTAAATCAATGATTCTAAAGGCCTTGATTTTGGCGCGGTGATTGAACCATCTCTTAAATATGCCCTGATGTTTGGAAAAAAAAATTATTGCACGGTCATGCACTTCTTCTAAATGTAACAGCTCAGCCAAGTGAGCTTCTCTATGATCCACCTCTTCGTAAAATTCATTAATGAATTGGAGGGTGGGGATCTTCAAGTGGATTAGGAATATAGGCTCCAAGCCATAAACAAGATGGAATGGGGAATCGCCAAGGGCAACCTTGTGGTGTGTGTGATCTTCCCAAAGGGAAAAACAAAGCTGGGCATGCCAGTCCTTGGGATTCCTATCAAGCAATTTTTTAATCATAGTAATCAGGTTTTTGTTTGTTCTGCCAGGCCATTTCCCTGGGGGTAGTAGTTGGATGAAAAATTGAGGTAAATTCCATAATCAAAGGCCCAACCAACAAATTTTAGTGAGGAAAATGCAGGGCCATTATCCATTGCTAATGCATATGGGCAACCAAAATGATTCAAGATAAAACTTTCAAGAAAATTCATAACTACCTCTATTCTACATTGCCTACATGCAATGGATTCTATCCATCTAGTACAATAATCGAAAGTAGTTAGAATGTACCTGTGTCCTATGGATGATGGCAGGCTTACTGGACCAATGAAGTCAAGACCCCATTGTGTGAACGGTCTCACCTCCAAAACTAGTTGCAATGGGACAATAGCATTTTTTTCTCTGGTTACGGTAGTCTGGCAGATGTGGCATGTACGAACATGATTGTGAGCATCCTTGAAAACTGTTGGCCAGTATTAACCTACCCTTAAGATTTGATGTGCGGTAGAAGGGCCAAATCCATGACCAGTGCCAAAATTGTCATGAAATTCCTTCAAGACCCGATCTACCAAGGCATCTCAGATAGACACCTTTGTGATTCCTCTTGTAGAGTATGGATCCCTGTAGCATGTAGCTATTGCTTTTTGGGTGAAGAGCACATTTTTGAACTCCCTATAAGTGGGGTGGGAATTTTTTATTCAGCAAATAGTAGACTACGTCATCATACCATCCCCCTAGGGAGACATCTTCAAGTTGATATTGCTAAACTGTAAGTTCAAGTCCTGCTTCAGCTGTTATCTCAGCTATCGTTCAAGTGAGTGCTTGTCCTCGTACCAACTTCATTGGCTGAATTTCCATGTCATGTCCCTACAACAATGTAACCCACTTGGCTCTTTGTTCTTCTAGCTCATTTTGCATGAGCAATGTCTTCATTGTTGGGTCAAGAACAATGGTGAACACCTTATTGCGGAAGATGTAATGCTTGAACTTTCTAAATCCTATGAAAAGAGCATATGCTTGCTTTTGCACATTGTGATATCTTAGTTCAACATCTTTCAAGGGAGCACTCATGAAGGTGATTGGGTTCTTGTTTCCATCATTGTCCTTTTGAGGCAGGATGCTGGACCACGAGTAATCTGAAGCAAATGAATAGATGTAGAAGGGCTTTAGGTAGTATAGGTTGACTAGGATAGGTGCCTCAACAATAGCTTTCTTAATCTCTTCAAAAGCTTTCTTTGCTTATGGGGTCCACTTGATCTTAGCATCTTGTTTCAACATGACGTTGATTGGCTTGATGATTTTAGCAAATCCTGTGATGAACTTCCTCATGAAGTTGATTTTTTTGAAGAAAGATTTGAGTTCTTTCTTATTGCTTGACAGTTGGATCTTCAGCAAGGATTGGATATGCTTAGGGTCTATGGAGATTCCCCACTCTGAGAAAACATTCCTGAGCAACTTTGCCTCAGTGACTCCAAAGATACATTTCTTCGAATTAAGGAAAACCACAAATTCTTGTCACCTCTAAAATACTTTGCATAAGTCAAAGACATGAACACTCTGCTTCTTTGAGAACACAATCAAATCATCCATGTAGATGATTATGCACTTTCCAATTAGATATTTAAAGGCAATGTCCATGGCATGTTGGAAAGTGGCACCAGCGTTAATGAGCCCAAATGACATTCATCTATAGGAAAAGGTGCCCCACTTGGTGGTGAATGTTGTTTTGTGGCAATCTTCATACTGCACCATGACTTGGTTGTACCCAAAATATCCATTGAGAAAGGGCATCATCTGCGAACCATTGATGATCTACAGTACCTCATCCAATGAAGGCACTAGATAATTGTCTTTCTCTGAGGCTCTCTTCAGATTGTAAAAGTCTACGCACAATCTGATTTCTCCTTTCTTTTTTCTAACCGGGACCAAATTGGCCACCCACGTAGAATGCCTAACTAGAAAGATAATTCTGGCTGAAAGTAATTTTTGCACTTCTTTGTAAATGATTAGCTCCAAAAAGGCATTGATGGGGTGTTATCTTTACCGAAATGATCACACATCGGGCTTGAGAGGGATGGTATGTGTAATAATGGAGGTATCATAGGTCTTCAAATCTTTGCAGCTCCATGCTACCACATCATGATACTTTCACAAAGCATCAATGATTCCTTTCTTTTCTTCTGCAATGCACACCTTGCCAATAAAAACATTTTGAACTTCCTCAGCTATTTTGAGGTTGTGAGTATCACACTAGTTGCTTATGGACTCTTTCTTTTCTTGTTGATCTTGATCTCTAATTTTATCCAAGTCGAATATGTGCTCACACTGAACCATGCCTCTAGGGATTGTATTGGTTTTGAGGTTGATGACTCCCTCTATGTCAAGTTTAGCTTCTTTTGGATCAGCTTCATCAATTATTTATGTGGCAAACACGTCATAACTTGTGATAAACTCCAGGATATGCTTATCATCATTGAATACCTAGAAATGAGTGACATTGTCTAGCACAGATGGGGTAGATGTCAACTCAATGGTGAATCTCTTGAGACTAGATAGAGACAAAGGTTGTAGTGTGTTAGTTGCTTGAGCCAAGGCATTAGCAGTATGGTTCTGGGAATGTGGGATTAGCTGTATATTGAAGAAATCTAAACTCTCTAGGAGATCCCAAACTCTATGTCTATAATTTTCCAGCCTTCTATCATTGCAGGAGTACAACTTCCTAACTTGTTTGACTACCAACTCAGAATCACCAAAGACTTGTAACATTTTGACATTCTTTCTCAAAGCCATTAAGAGACCATGGACTAGAGTTTCATATTCTGCTACATTGTTGGTACAATAAAACTGGAGTCTATGGGTAGCAAAGTAAGTCTTACCTATGGGGTTGATGAGCTCGAACCCAACATCAACTCTCTACTTGGACTTGGATCCATTGAAGTCCAATGTCCAAATTTTAGAAGGCTCTTTGATGCCAAGGCCAATGATGCGTTTATCCCCTTTAAGCTATGTACTCGCATCCATAACCTCCGGAGTAGGTATTGATTTAAAATTATTGGAGGATAGTTTTCCTACTGGCACCTCCTTCTGAGGAGTAACTAGTCCTTTGACATGTTCCACTGATGCTTGGCACAAACAACATTCGAACTCGAAGTGGGCAGCATTGTGAACTCTACACCAACTTGGCAGCAAGAGGTCTTGGAAACTATCCATCCTCCCACCTAGGCTGAGCTGATCTTGTACACATTTATTCATGAAGTATTGGAAACCATCCAACAATCCTAAGTTGTCATATTCATAAGGCTCTTCATCTTTTGATTCCATTAACATCTTTTTACTTTGAGGTGCATGGGCCAAGTTGGTCAGAGGACTGCACTACACCAGGAAGACCTTTGAAGGTAGTTCTTCTTCATCTTGAAGTTATGATACTTCCTAATAAGCAAAGGGGCAATAATTCCCCAATTCTATTTTAGAAAACAACACCTCATTGACATTGTTATATTTTGTGATCATAAATTTCATTTGTGGCTCTTGATCTATCTAAATCCGATTTGGCAGTCCTTTCCATGGCATCCACATGTGAGAAAATTTTGTTGCAGCATACCCATTCAATGCATGGGTGAAGTCCAATCCCAAGATAATCCCATATGTGTTGGGAATGTTCACAACTTAGATGTCAATAACTTATTGCACTCTTAGATCTACAACAATCTGCATCAAAATGTGGTTGATCTCCCCAACAATGTTGACCTCAGTCTTGTTCAGCCGAGTCATTTTCCTTTTGGAAGGCATGGGGGTAATCCCAAATAGTTTGCATACTACGAAAGGCATGACGTTGGCTGATGCTCCAAAGTCGATTGGAAATTGTGCAAGTTCTGTTTGAATATTCTAATTGTGGTGAGGAAGGGTGGAATTCAAACTTTCCTTGGAATAACCCCACAAGTGTGTTGGCCTAGGCCACTTGACTCTTGTCCTTCTCATTGGAATTTTCCTTAGTTTGCACTGGGGTCTGCTCCTTGGAAAGTTTTTTTCTAGCTTGTTGGTTTGTGGAGGAATCCTTCTTCCTACCAATGATCTCTAGGATTATGGGCTCCTGTCAAGGCTCTTCAAAGGTGACTCTCTTACCAGGTATCTCTTGTGTTGTTTTAGAGGAAGGAGTTTCATTAATAACCCTAAAGAAGGCATGCCTAACTACAGGAACCTTGAGCAACTTAAAGGGAGACAAGATAATTTTAACTTTCTTAAATTCTTCAACAATGTATTCCCCCATTTGTTCGATGTTGAGCTCAAAAGATCTGCCTATGGATGAGCTAGAAGGTTGACTCTAGATCTGATTAGGTTGTTGGTTGTTATTCAAATATTGCTTGGGCACATGGGGGTAGCCAAGGTTGTTGCTATCATTGGGGTCAGGCAGGGTGCTAAATTTATTGGGCAAAGTGTAAGTGGTGAAAGGTCCTCCTGCTTGTGTATTTCTTAAGTAATATGGAGTGGCTCTTTGATGACACAATTGGACCTCATCTTCATGAAACTCCTCCTCATCTACGGGGCCATTATCTACTGAAGTAAAAATTTGAGATAAAGCTTCTTCATTACTTACCTCTTGTACATCTTTGTTCTTGGCAGAGGCAGTCTTGATCTTAGGCTCGTTGCTTTTGCTTCATGGGAATGGGGCTTGGTTGACCATAAGACAGGAGGAATCGTAGGGATCAAATGGAACTATATCTCTACAGTTTGTGCTCTTAACATCGTTCTAGACCTCCACTTGAAAGATCTCCATGGATTTCTAGAATTCGAGGCAATCCAACTTGGAATTCCTATTTTTCTTATGAACCCTACACCATCCAGACAAAGCAGCCTCAACAGGTACACTCTGCTAGTTGTCTTCTATGTGTTGGCAGGTTGGTCAAGAGAACTGGGGACACCTCCATTGTTCATCCTTGTATTCCATGTTCTATTATGTCTTTGTGAGGGCCTCCTTTTGAAGTTCTAATTGGAATCATGTCCTCATTCAAAAAAAATTCTAGATGAGGTACTTTCCTCATGGTTATCCCTATTGTCACTGTTGAGATTAGCTTGAATGTTGCATTGAGAAGCTTGCAGCTAGATATTATGATTTCTCAAGTGTGTCATTTATGTGGACATCTTCTAGATCATCTCCACTAGCTCATCCAACTGGTCCTTCTCTACATTAATTGGCTATGATGTTTGATTCTGAAGGAAGATAGGCTATTCCACCAACTGATTTTGTTGAATAGGTAGGAATTCAGGCCCTTGTAGGTATATGGGAACTTGAGGCTATTGTGAATACACTTGTGGTTGTTGGGGCTATAGGTAGTGAGTCATTGGGGGTACTTGATTCATGGGTTGCCCCAGGTGAGGCACCAAAGGCAACTACGACACTTGATTCATCAGGGGCATCTATTGTTGCAATGGTGGGTAAGTCCCTGAATCTGTAGTGGATGGGTAACCTGCCCCAAGAAGGGTAGTGGACCAAAGATGTTCTGACCCAAGTTAGTGTTGGCAATAACTAGTTCCATGTAAGCATCCATGAGTCTGGTTAGAGGTGGTCACATTCTCTTTACCTATGCAGCTGTGAGGTTGTCCAATGTCATGTAATAGACTGGCAAGGCAGCAGCATCATTGAGCACATACGAGGCTTGCAACCTTGTGTAGGCTCTATGGAATCAATCATTGAAGGAGTTGATTGACTCATTGATTTCCCTATGAACTGTCATGAATTGTCAATATAGCTCCAAGGGGCTAATTGGGATCTTGTACTTCTACAAGGAGTTCATCAGTAAATCCCAATATGTGATGGAACCCACTGGAAAGTTAATGTACCAATAGAAGGCCTCTTCCCTCAACGAATAAGGGAAAATCCTACACACCACATCTTCTTGATCAATCTGCATGTCTTTCAACATCATTTGGAATATCTTCATGTGTTCTTCAATTGTCCTCTATGGATCCCGAGGATTGAACATCCAACAAAAGCTCTTCAGATTCTTAGGCATGTCATGGTAAGTGTTGAAGTGCAATGGAGAAGGATTTTTCCCAAGCCAGGCCATGAGGGGAGGTAGAGGTTATATTTTTTGTTGAATAGTAATCTAGGGCTGAACAAGGGAAATGGCAATCAGGACTGCGCCTTAGACTTGGAGGGAAAGGAAAGAGGCAGCACCCTAGCTATGGGAAGCAAGAGGTGGGAAAGCAGTGTGGTATGGTTGAGTGGAATGAATGAAGGTGAAGGAATTCTGTTGAGTCTAAGTTCAATGGAAGGAGAAAAGAGGCAAAGATAAAGGTGAAGTGGGTGGAACGGAGGAGGAAGAAGAGGCATCATCCTCTCTCTTAGTTCTTCTAGCCCTTGTGGGAGGCCATAATTCCTAAAATTCCCCTTTGTTTCAAGTAGACCTTAAGATTCTTCGGGACCTCTCAGGGGAGAGTGAATCACCTCAATCCATCTTAGCTCAAATGACCCTCCTTCTAGCACCAGTTTTGTTGATGGGTGTTTTATGCACTTTCTCAACATAGGCAGTGCATAAGTGCATTACCTCTCTTGAAATATAATCTCCAACAACAAGCTGCTAAAAATAACCCCAAGGTCTCTCGGGTGTCAAATCTTAATATGCATGGAATTTCTCAATTGTTTCAATGTGATTTTGTTGGTAATCACAGGGAAAACTTACGGAGTTAAGCTGGAGGGAAGTTGGATCTTGAGATGGAGTTCCTGAGATAGGGAAGTTAGTGTGCAATTGTTGCAAGTTCAAACAATAGTCCTAAACTCCAATTTTAACTTAAGATTTGGCTTTACAATGTCCAATGAACCTTGGCATAGGTTATTTATTAAAAAAAAGGAAAAAAGGCAGGGAAGAGAGAAGGTTCCTAGATCTGAAATTCAGCAGTGAACAGTGATCATGGAGGATTCTACTAGGGACAGCCTTCCTAAAACAAAATTTTACTTAACCAAATTATATCACAGTCTAATGAAATTTGTGCAAGCTTCTAAGGACTGCAAATATCCAATCATTCATTCACCATAAGCATGAAAAACCAATGGAAATTTAGAGCATCTTTCAATTTAAATCTAGACTAACTTTACACAACTATCTACCATCAATAAACAACAAAAATTATGAACCAGAAAGGTTTCCAACACACAATAGAATGCTTCAAAACCAATGAACAAAATTATCTAATCTACTAAAGCAATCTAAAACATGAAAAACGGCTAAGTAAATCTACTTCAAACTAACTATGGGAGAAGAACCATGTAACATGCAATAGAAACTCAAGATTCCACCAAAAGTCAATGAACTTCTATTAAAAATTTTGCAACATGCCTTTACAACTCAACTCTCTCTTGAAAATGAGAGGAGACCCCCTATTTATAGTGTTCCAAAAGCAAAATGAATGGCCAAGAATGATTTGCATTGTGTGGCCAAGATTCATTACAAACTAGGGTTTCACCTACCCCCAAATATATTAGAATTCAAAATACATTATTTGTCTTTTTCCCTATTTTGTCTTCATGTGGAAGCACTATAGCAATTTTCTCTTTTGCTGATTTCCTTTTTCGGAAGCTACACAGTGAGGAACTCATCACCAATAATAGGGTTGCCTTCACTTTTCTTCAAGATGGCATACTCCATAGATTTTCCAATCAGTGCTTGGAGCTTGTTCTGTTCCAATATGTCATATTGGATCACCTAGAAATTTAGTCTCCTTGATGTGTTCATGATGGTATCCTAGTACTTGTCAAATTTTTGTGCATTCTTAATCACCTGATCAAACTAAGAGAAGGCTCTTGTAGTAAAACCCATGAAATCCAACATTAGTGCATCCACAGTCCCATTCTCCATTTTCTTATGAAAGTAGGGCTTTATCTTTTTGGGATCCAACTCAACTATGGACACATTAAAGTCTATCATCAGCTTTATATATTCTTCACACATAGCTTGGACTTCCTTGATCCAATCAATTTCAATCTCCACCTCACGAAGCACTTTCTTTAATACCTCCTTTATGTGGTCAAGGCTCAGTTTTTGCGTCTCTACAAGCCAATGATCGCCTTTTTCCAACGTAAATTTCTTTTTCCCAAGATCCATCAGGTACCTTGAGGATGGCCTCAAGCTTGGGGTATGTAATCATGTATAATTCAGGGAAATTGGTATAGAACTTCCTTATTCCCTCGAACACTCTTTGCAACTCCAAGAATTTGTTAGCAGTCCTAACCGTACGACCGATGCCCATGTTCCCATTGTAGACAACGTGTATGAACCAATCCTCTATGGCTTTTGTCCATTTATTTCTTTTCTCAAGTTGATCAATATGGTCCTTGGATAGTAATTGTGTTGGCACCAAGGATGTGGTGGGAAGCTCTTCCACTAATGACCATTGTTGAATATAGGTTGTCAAATCAGCCACCTGTGCTTTTAGTTCCTCCTTTGAAATATTATCCTTGTGCATCTGATGCACGATGGTGGCAATGGAGCCTTGGAGGTGATCGATCTTTTTCTTCCTCATGGCAATTCCTAGATCAAGGGTAGAGGCATTATAGCTTACCCCTTCTTCATTCACCACTAGGGTGGCTATTTGCACAATTCTGGACCTGAAGGCATCCATTTTTAGATGAGAATAGACCTTAGGTTTCTTCTCTTTCTTTTTACTGACTTGGGCTCAGGCCAAGATGGCCTCGATCCTTGCCTTTGGGTCCCTTGGGGTAGGAGCTTTCTTCTCCAATTGTTTCTCAAGCCAGTCAGGCATCTAAGATTCTCCCTTTGGTGATCCATGATCATGCTCCTCCTCATGGGTTTGTTCAATCTCTATCACTTTACTACCTAGAGTCTCTTTCTCGATTTGTTCTCCTTCTTCTTCATTTGAATCATGAATGAATAAAGTTTCCTTTTGTGGAGACTCAGTGACTATATGCTCTTTGGGGCTATCTTCCCCTTTGGCAGTCATTTTTTCTTCTTCTTCATGCCTATGTTCTCCGGGCTGCTTCATTCCTAGGCCTTCATGGGTTTCAGCCTATTCTTGGGATTTATCCTCTCCTTTATTTTCCTCTTCCTCGCACTGAGGTGACACATCTTCCTGTTCTTTCTTTTCTCACTCTTCTTTCTCTTCTTGTTCTCCTGAGAGAGGCATTTGTTCATCATGTTTGGGGATTTCATCATGCTCCCCAGTTGGAGGTTCAATGTCCATTTTGTCAATTGATTCCTTTTCTTCCTTAGAAGGCTGCCTTTCTTCTTCCTCTCCAACATTCTTCAATTGTCGAGCTAACTCCTCCTTGAGTTCTGCATCAAACGTCACCATAATATATTTGGTACTAGCATCTTCTCCAACACTCTCAGAGGTTGCTCATGGTCATCATTCGCTTCCTCCTCGATCCCCTTAGTGGCTTCCTTCTCTCGTCTTTCCAACTCCTCGTATATTTCCATTGTGGATTTCATTTCTAGTGATTTAGTTCGAGGAGTGGAGGTGGGAATATTAGCAAGAATTTGTGCCAAGTCAGCCTAAATAGTTGGGTTCATTAGCACTCTTGACAGCTATGTGGGAATGTTCTACATATGATGAGAGAAGGCCTCTAGAAGTTAGAGCATGGGCATTGGTATTGTTTTTGTTGTCAAGGGAAGTGATGTTGTTGAAACATGGAAGTGGAGGAAAGTGGAGAGGTGGTGGTGGAGGAAGAGTCAATTATCATCACTTGGGCCCTATGTAGAGTGGAAGCAAGGTGGACAGAGATATCCACTATAGGTGGGGAGGTGGCAACCATTGCTTGAGAAGTAAGTAGAGGAGTGGCAACAGTAGCATCTGCAAGATTAGAGATAGCTACTGGAGACTTTGGTTGCTCAGCCTCTAACTCTTCTCCCTTGTGGAGAGGTTCCTCTTGTATGGTATCAAAACCTTCTGAAGTCCTTGGTCTTTTGGAGGATTCACCCTCCCAAGCCTTTCTTGAGTACACTTTGGGCTTGGATTGCTTTTCAGCTATCTCCTTTCTCTTTCTCAATCTAGTGACTGGAGGAGATTGGGAAGCTTCTTCTATTGAAGTAGCAGTCATCCCACTATCAGTCTGTCTTGCGTGCTCTTCCTCAAGCTCCTCATAGGTCAAGGTGACCCCTTGTTGCTTCAATCAGGCAACCTGACTATCAATCCATTCCTTCATCCTAGCCTCAATGGGCTTTGATAGAATATTGAGGTGATCGACCTCTCGCTCATCCCAATCAATCAAAGGAAATGGTAAATTAGCAACTTCTTCATATCGAGGATCCATTACTATATCCTCCTCTTCTACTACTTGGTCTGGCACCGGGAACAATTTGACCCTTTTCACAAAATATACAACCATCTGCATATAGTGCCTCATCCGCACTTCTTTGTCATCCTTGCAATTTTCCCAAAAGTCTTCAATGTGATGCACATGGGTGTGTTCAGGCCCGATCACCTTCCTTAGCTTTCCATAGGTGTCCATCCATTGTCGAGCAATGTGGAATTGCAAATGGTATTCTACCAATTCCTTGTTAGAATGATCTACACATTGGGAGGTGTGGAGCTCATATAGCCCTTGGCTAAAAGAGAGAGGATAAGGAATCCCAGTCTTGTGCTTGTTGCTCAAAAGGTTGTGTGCATGTTGCAACTACTAGGAGAGCTCTAACAGTATGATCTAGTCATTGGGATACCAGGGCAGCTTGCATGGTTTCTCTGAGAAACCTTCAGCTTGTATGTAGGTTAACTTTGGATACTGAATGAATAAGAAGGAAAACTATTTGAGGAAGGCATTGGCACTATGGGAGACTCTTCTTTTGAATCACCCCCAAGAAGTCTAATGATGTGACCTATGATAGCATTGTTAACTCTACACTAGTCCCTCTTGAAGTTTCTGAATTGCAGTTGAGGGTACCTATCATATACTTTCAGCTCCCTGCCTGGTTCTGTATCAGGAGCTCTGAATAATCCTTTGTATTGGGTCTTATCAGCCAACAAATAAACAAGGTAGGAGGTCATGTAAAACCCTGAGGTCTTCTTAACAACCATGAATTGTTCATGTAGGAAATTTCTTATGATTCTCTCCCAATAAAACTTGGCCTTGCCTCTAAGGAACTCCTCCACGAAGTAAAACATCCACTCTTGGAAATAGACTACAGTAGGGAGGCCCAAAACCCTACTTAATAAGGTTACCAAATCATGGTAATCCTCATAGAAGCTGCTATGATAGAGTTCTTGAAGCACCTTAGCAGCACTACCCCTCTTCTCTTTCAACCAATATTGATTGATAATCCTTTTGCATCTGAGGGGATCTAAGTCCCATATTTCCTTTGCATCATTTATGGTAGCCTCCTCCATTTCTCTAAAGGTAGGGATGTGAAAAGTGTTCCCTATTGACTTAGCTGATAGATCAACCAGTAAGTTCCTGTCCCTATCTACAATGGTTCTTGTTTCTTCTTGGTATACCATTTTGTAGGCCATCACTAGTTCAGGGGCAATGAGAATGGGAGGGAAGCCTAAAACTTTTTCCAGTCCATTGCCTCTGATATTTCAAACATTTTATGTGGTGGGGCTGATCCAGACTCTCTATTTGAATTCATCAATGTCTACCTATCTGATGTTTGTGTCAGAGACCTCCTTCTAGCTTGTGGTGACTTTAGAGTTAAGAGGCTCCTCTTGGAACTTATACTCCATCTGATATTTTCCATCTTTCCCGCGGGGTTCCTTAGCTATTTTCTTCCCTTTGTACTTCTCCATGGCTGCTCCTGAAGGTCCTACACCTGATTCCATATATCCTATAGGTGAAAGAGAGGTGAGCACATTAAAGCATGAAAATATAGGAAAGTTAGCCAAATCCTTGCAAAATGATGTTAGATTGAATAATACATCATTCAATAAATCTAACATATCTTCCAAATTCATGTTAACCATTCATAGGAAAGATTTTGAGCAATTCGAGCTCAGGGGATCGAACTTCCCTAGGCTGATGACCATTTGGAGGAACTACAGGAGGAACAAAAATCAAGGCACAATGACCCACCTATCCTTACTTGCCTTTAAATTTGTGAAATTTTTGTGGTTCCCTAGGGAGGATGCCCCATTTTGGCATGTGGGTCTAAGTCACTTTCATGATTTGAGAGAATTAATACCTTCGTTTGAGCAATCAAAATTAGGAGGTAGCTTTGTTGTTAGGAGTTTGTCATCAAAATAGCTCTGGAAAGATGGTGGCCTGAGGGAAGAGTTCCGTTAGGTAGGACTCAATGTTCTAGAAGGCGATTAACAACTCACTTTTATCATTTGGGCACTTCGGGTTGGAAAGAGCGGAAGGATGTCAGGTGATTGTCATTTGAGATAGTGGATGTCTCATGGTGGTCTGAAGGGAGAACCCACTGGATCAGGTCCGGGGGGAGATGAGGCCTCTATGCTTATTTCGTTAATTGTTGGACAGTTTCACGACAATGAGAAGGTCAGGTCTTGAGTGGTAGAAGGATGCAAACAACTTTCCGCTTGAGCATGGCGAAACCCCAATAGAGTTCCAATGACAGATGCCTACTGGAGATAACCTACAATGGCCCATCACTTAATCATTTCATTTTGCATTTTGGCAGCCATGATAGAGTTGGGTCCTAGAGGGAGGAAGGTTGTTCATCAAAAGCCATAAGAGATGGCGATCTTACTGCGGAGGCCCGCGGATGAAATTCCGCTAGGCGGGACCTGAGATAAGGTTAGCACCTAGTCATTTAAGGTTCAAAATAAAGGTGGCTGGCTAGGAAAAGTTTAGGATCCAGAAGTTAGGAGGATGCTGGGTGAAAGTCGTTTGGGGGGTCAAAATGCCAATGAAATTCTATCAGCTGAAGTCCACGAGGTGGAGTCTAAGACAGACAGTGACTTAAGATTTTGCATGAGTTTAACCATAGGGCAATTGGGAGACCGAGGTCCGATGGTCCAGAAATTTGGGGTTAGAAAGTTGTTTGGAATGGAAAATTGTGAGTGGCGTCCCAGGGATGGAATCTCGTAGGGGGCGGAGCTGAATGGAGGGACAGGGTCCTTCCGCGATAGTGGACCCAATAGAAAGGTTTTCTTTTGCATAGTTTAAATTTCTCTTGAAGGCTACCAGTAGCGATGGGAGGTCATGAGCCCACAGAGCATGAATGCTCTGGCTGAAGAATGATGCCAGGGAGTCAAGGTTCCGCAGTCATTGTGTTGGTCAATTTTGAGGGTTTTTCTAGTTTTGAGCACATGGGTTTCATGCATGTTGGTTTTCTCAACTTAGTTTAGGAGTTTTCTTCTTTTAAATTCATCAGTTTTGCAAGAAATCAAAGAAAAACGTGAATGGGGCTTGGGCGGAAAACTCACCTCATGAATCCAATGAAGGGGGCGAGAAATCAACAAGCAGATGTGTTGAATCGACGGTGGCACCCATCGGGCTCAAAGGTGATGCTGGAAGATGGCTCTCTGACTCATTTTGTTCAACTAATAGGATGAAAATGATAGCACAAACTTGGTTATTTATAGAAAATATTGCATTAAATTACCTACATTAATGGTTGTACGGCAGACGCTGGGTTGGTAGGTTGTCATTTGAAAATGGTGGTGGGATCGTTGGGACATTCCAAGCGGGCAATAGCCAGCTAACAGTCGCTTGATAGTTCGGTGGTAAACAGATGGTGATGGGAGCCCTGGGTTTCGATGGGTGGAAAGCCACCAAAGGAAGACTATTTGGAATGGTGATGAGGCAATGGAAACCTGATGGGAGTGGCCCAATGGGGCAAGCCCGATGGGCTCCAAGGATGCCAGCTTTGAAGAGCTAAGGAAAAAAGCCAATGGGATCTTGCAAAGACTTAGAACTTTGAAAATTTGAGGGGGAAAAAACATGATCAACTTGAGATGACTTCCCTAAAGCTCACTAGCCATTTTGAACACCAAACAAGGGGCACGTAAAATGAGGAGGTAACAAAAGACGACCTAGCGAGGCAAAGGAAAGAGAGGGTCCCCATTCTAAATGGGGCATGTGTGCTGAAGGCACAACAACAATCAATGTCAAAAGACAACTGGAGTGGTGAACTATGAAATAGCATCTACAAATGCCTAAGAATAGTTCTGGTTAAGCTCATCAATTGAATTCTTTGACCTTTTGTCTGATTCTTCTCTTTTGCTTTGTCTGCTTCAACTCACATCACAAAAACCTTTTATGCACAAATGAAACTATGGATAATCGCTCTACAATCCTTCTATTTTTTGCATCACACATTGACACACTTCGTACATATATCAAAATGATATAATCTATCACTTATACATGTCCACAACTAAAGATTTAATCACTACATGTCAGCTCCATCAAAATATGAAAATATTTACAAACTGTCAACTCAAACCATAATTAAATTTCAATGCATACCAACCAAAGTCGGCCACAACATAGTGAGGACCCAAACCAACATACTCAAACACAAAAACACTTAAACAATTACTCCTTCAATATCCACAATGGCTATATTCACTTAGTCGGCCTTCATGCACTGCTAAGCAAAAAATTAATCAACTGGATCTTCTAACTTGCACGTGGATTGATACAAGGCTCTAAGATTCAAGAATAATAGAGATCATATGCCAAACAACCTTCCTTGAGATCCACAACTCAAAATGATTTCCCTCTTTCACACCCAAACACACTGAATCACTCTAAGCTACATTTAACTAGCTCGATCCCTTATGATGGCATGCAAAATAATCAAACAGAGAAACATTCACATGACATTTGAGAAGTTTGAGTTTTCCACAACAAAAGCATATGATCATCCTCAATTCTATCAAGTGCAAGATGTTTTTTAATTATCCTCCTTTCCCTTACAACAATATACAACCAATTGTAAATGTGTACAATGGTGGAACTTGAAAACATTTTTTTTTCCTCATTTAACAACTTTGGTTGTGAAGAATTTTGTCAATTTTCATTTGAAATGATTTGCTATTCTTGAAATTGGAGTCTAAGAAAAACAAGAGATGCTCTCACGTACATTTATTATTTCATGTGATAAAAAAATTTTTCACCCAAGTTCATTTCTTATTTGTATTATAAATTATAAAGCTTTCTCCCAAGTCCATTTCCTATACAGGAAATAATATTGCAAAAAGTTGACATATACATCTTTCGACGTGTTTATATGGTGATGGATCAAGAACATAACAATTCATTTTGTACTGTGAGGACTATGCTGTGAAAATGTTTAAAGACTATTCAAGATAAGTGTTTGTATGATAATGTGTCAAGAAGTTAACTACTCATCATATGCTATGAATATTATGTTTTGCAAGTCTTTTGAAGGTTATGTATCCTTTGCTTAATTGAGTTGTTCCAATCAAAAGATTAAATATACTAGAATATTTTTATGAAACATCTCATGGAATACCAATTGAAAACCTTTTTTTTTGCTTTTAGATAAAGCATTTGATGGAACTCTATGAATTAAACTAAATTGAGATATGTAAGAACAAGGGAGCATTAGGAAATACATTTCTCAAGGATCGTAAATAAGCCTTCTTACCAAATTTGAAAAAGCGTGATAAGCCCATGGTTGAAAATTTTGTAGTCATCAAAGTGGGTACTAATTATATATTATATAGATCGTAATTCTTCTTTATCTTTAAGATCTTCTAAGTTTGGAAATGGTTTCACCAAGCTGTGAAGGGTGAACTATTCTTTATTTAGTTATGCATAGGTGGGTTCATTTTCCTTATCTCTCGTTGCAATTTTGGGTGGATTATTGCTTTCAAAGTATTGGGAATGCTTTGCCTATTTTCTAGTTGGCAGTTGCCATTCTAGAAGGCTCATCTATATATATATATATATATATATATATATATATATATATATATATATATATTCTTAATCAATTATCAAGTTAATAATCAATTCATTTATTTATAGTTAATCTTTTCTTTTCAATTTGTGCAATTTTGTAATTTGTAACTCTACTAGTATTCCTAGAAATATTGAAGTTGTTTAGCATCAACTAATAAAGTTGTTTAGCATTAATCAATAAATATTCAACACAAACCATGAAGGATAGCAATGATCAATGCTAGGGATAACCAATTAATAAGTATACACATGAATAAGTCAATCATACATGTGAATAAGGGAAGCACAAGTACTGAAATACATGTAATCCTTGAAGTATACACACAAATACATAGTATACATAAATTAATACAAATATATGCATGAATACAAGGTATAGCATGAAAACATGTAAGTCACAAAGTATACATTGGAGTACACGTAAGTCATAAAGTATACACATAATGTGTAAATTATACACTTGAATACACATAACTCATATCTATTGAACCGTTGATTTATAATGCAAATATGGACACCATCGATAAAAATTATTTGTATTAACCAAATAGCCATGTAGGCATATATCAATATATGTCAATATAAGTATAAAATATATACAAAATAGCCATATAAGCTTACGAGAATTCCATATAGGCATACAATGTCAAATATATCCAATACAAAATATGTACAAAAATGCCATATAAGTATATAACAAAGGGCTCTGGAATCAAAAGTCATTGCTCTCCATGCTCTACAAACAATTTTTTTCCCTTTACTTATCGATCGGATGGCAATAAATCTATCACTCATTTTTTAAGGTCAAGGAGTGCTCTCGGTGCTCCTCCTAGGGTTTAGTTCCTGGTCAAGTTGTATTTGTTACAATAACAAGTAAAGACATTAATATATAGAAATTCCATTATAAAAATATATATATTTAACTAAATAATCACTTACCACCACTAGACAATCACTCTCCAAGAGGGAAAGGTTCACATGCCCATGTTAAGGCATGTTAAAGCCCTGTAGCAACCATCCAAAGAGAAATTAAATTACAAATCAATAATGGTTTGATTTATCACTAACTAACAGCTATAACAATGAATGTAAATTGAAATTTAGTAATTTGCCTCATACCTCTGTGAGAGGCATCGAGGATTCTATAGAAAATGAAGCACCAAGCTCCATTTCCCTATGAACATTTGGAGGTGTATCTGCTTCCAACATTTGACAATAAAACAACAAATTATTCAATCATGAAAACTACAATAGTGATGCACATCATGGCTTATAATGTATGAGATAATGAACAAAATTTTGAGTACTTATTAAACTATATATTTCTAACTATCATGCTTACTATTTTCCCTATACATAGCTTGTTCGAAAGCGCCTATTTCTAGGCTTTTATCCATAGCAGCAAGGTAGTGAACCGTTTGTTAAAATGCTTTGGTAGACATGTACGACAGTTGTGGTAGCATAGAGAAGGCAATGAACTATTTGAAAAAATGCCTCAAAGAAATGGGGTCTCATGGTGATGGAATTCCATTACAAACAAATGTGTCATGGCATTCCATCACCATGAGACCACATTTCTTCAAGGCATTTTTTCAAACTACTCGATACCTTGACTATGATATTGCTTACTATTATGTTTTGATAGATTTTTTCCAAGCATCCATAGTTTGTTGGAAAGTGCCTATTTTAGGCTTTTAGCCATAGCAGCAAGGAAGTGAGTAGTTTGATAAAATTATTTGGTAGAAATGTATGCAAAATGTGGTAGCATAGAAAAGGCAATGAGCTGTTTGAAAAAATGCCTCAAATAAATGTGGTCTCATAGTGATGGAATGGCATTCCATCCCCATGAGACCGCATTTCTTCGAGGCATATTTTTCAAAATACTCACTACCTTGTCTATGCTATTGCTTACTATTATGATTTGATATTTTTTTCCAAGCATCCATAGTTTGTTGGAAAAGCACAGTTTTTAGGCTTTTAGCCATAGTAGCAAGTAGTTTGATAAAATTATTTGGTAGACATGTATGGAAAATGTGGTAGCATAGAAAAGGTGGTGAGTTGTTTGAAAAAACACATCAAAGAAATGTGGTCTCATGGTGATGGAATGGAATTCCATCACCATGAACCACATTTCTTCAAGGAATTTTTACAAACTACTCACTTCCTTGTCTATTTTATTGCTTACTATTATGCTTTGATATATTTTTTTTGAGCATTCATAGATTTTTGGAAAGCATCCAATTTAGGCTTTTAGCCATAGCAACAAGGAAGTGAGTAGATTGATTAAATTCTTTGGTAGACATGTATGGAAAATGTGGTAGCATAGAAAAGGCGGCGAGCTGTTTGAAAATATGCCTCAAGAAAATGTGGTCTCATGGTGATGGAATGGCATTCCATCACCATGAGACCACATTTCTTTGAGGCATTTTTTCACACTACTCATTGGCTTGTCTTTGCTATTTCTTACTATTACGCTTTGATAGATTTTTTCCAAGCATCCATAGTTTATTGGAAAGCACCTATAATGCCTAACCATAAGGTATAGTAAAAAAATATTTCTTATCAAAAGAATTGCTAACTCACATTAACAAGTAATTGGAAAGATAAGCAAAATGTAGTCAATATTATGGTTGATAGTCTTAAATATTCAAAACTCTGTATAAGAAAAAAATCTGAATTAGAATGTTATGATTATCAGATTGAACAAATACTCAAATTAAATAGACACAAGGAGATAGTTTTGTTTAACAAAAATTTACTTTTATAACAACAACCTCTTACAAGCAATTCACACAACACAACTCTCAACTACACCCAGGGGAGATAATTAGGACCTAATATACATCAAAAATAGAATTGTGAGCTATGATTTCATCTTGGAAAATGAGCCACACTCAAAATCTTGAATTTAAACTATAAGTACTTTCTTTTCATCTTCTTCTGGTAGATTCACCTTGATAGAGAGGGTCAACTTTGAATCTAATTTAGTCTTTTGCTCCAGTCTATTAAATTGATCTTCAATACCTTCAAGAAAATCACATCACAAATATAAAATTTCATTGTAGGATTGTCTCAGGACTAAATTAACTATAATAGATTTAATTTTGTTGTTCTATACATTATACCTGTATGTATCATTTGAAGATTCTATTAGAACAGTAAATAAACATTCTCTTTTCCTTTGGAACCCTTATCAAAATTTCTACTTATCTAAGATCAGTCAGCGAACCAAATTAAAGACTTGAGCTCAACATAGTGAACATAGTTATTTTTGCCAAGAGGTTAAAATCGATTACCAATACTGAAAGATTATGGCATCATCACTAGTTGCAGTCTTTAATTGTAATGGATTGTTGGGAATTACACTCCTTGAGGGCGACGACCTTCAGTCAATATCATTTTTTTTCCACTCCTTATCTTTGAAGTAGTCTTCAGTACCTTCAATCACAAAAGAAACCTTCATTCGCTATTTTTGTAGAATTGAATCAACAGATATTTCCAAGATTCTTTCTAAATGAAACAAGTCCAAAGTACATTGTATATGTTATCC
>VDFB02023230.1:61163-99215 GCA_007258455.2 Sequoia sempervirens
ACCAAGCCCTTAGGTGCATTTTCATCCATTCTGTATGGTGTCTTGCATATTGAAGACATTAGGGCATACATTCATGCAAATATTGAGGAGTTAGGGAGCTTGCAGTTGTTGAATTTGTACTCAAACCATATAGTTAGAGAATATTTCAAGGTAAAGACCGAATTCAAAATCCTAGAGGAGAAGAAATTCATGCAGATTGTAAAATTTCCCATGTTTGAAGAAAATGAGTGAGTCCTATATATTTTGAGCTAAGTTCATGCTGAATTTATGTGGTTGAGTCAACCTTTTAAGATTACAAAATAAGCCATAAGTGCTATTACAAGTTTAAATTCCTCCGGTGGGTTGTTGATCTTGAAGTCCGTGAAGAATTAGACAATTACTTATGCAACCGGTTCATTGTTTGATAAAAGAGCTATGAAAATTGATGATATCATTAAAGTGGATGTCAAATTTGCATCTATGGTCATTGGTTACAAGATATATCACTCTAGTCGGGATAATTCTGTATCTGCTACAACTATTTATGTAGCATATCAGATGGTGAAGGAGAATGCATAGTATGATCTATGTGAGTTACCTAGAATCTATTTAATGGAGAATCTTGGTAAGATCAAGAAAGACAAGAAGAATTCCTTCAAATATGGTATTCTTCTATTGTGTTTGTTCTTTTACTTTATGAATAAAGTTCTAGGATTTGGAAAAGTTCAATGGAAAGAAAATAAACCTGTAGTTGTTCAAATTATAGATATATTTCATAGAGTTGGTGATAGTAAAGACAGGAAAACTACAATCTAGGGTTATTTCAAGAGATTTCAGAATGAGATGCAAGCAAGAGAAAGAATTCCTACTTCTATTGTGGAGAAGTATAAGGACACAATCTATTTCATGGTTGATATTGATCAATGCTTGATGAAAGTTGCAGATCCTAGAATGGTCTAGATTATGTCAATGGTTTATGAAGTTGAGGAGAACATCTTGGAACTATATGCACAACATTGTTGAGTAAACCTCAAGATCCAGTAGAAGAAAGTTTTGGAACCTATGAATAAAAATATATGCAAGTACATGAGCAGTTGAAGAAACCTATGATAGTCTGAAGAGTAAGGAAATAAGTGGAAGCCTTTACAAAGAGCATGGGTATATCTACAAAAGCTATGAGAGAAGCTAGAAGAAAGAGAAAAGAAGTTGAAGTAGGAGATTCAAATAGAACTAAATTTTCTAGTCTGGTAGCATCCTATGCCCAAACTAGATCTACAAGAAGCCACTCTCTCATTTGGTCCTACAAAGAAGTCAAGTTCTATGAAAGTTCAAGCCAAGTAATTTGGGAGAGAAGGAAAAAGGAAGAATGACAAGAGCACAATAGTTTATGTTGTTGTTTTTGAAGATGACGAGACTGAATTTGATGAAGAGATAAGATAAATCAAGTAAAATGGCACAAAGGAAACATAAGTCTCTAAGGACAAGCCCTTCGGTGAAGAAAAAGGAAAGAAAAAGATGAAGACAGAGAAATCAAGTATGTCTATAAAAGAAGTGGAGAAAGCATTGATTAAGGATGGTAATCCTAGGCCTCTTTGTGAATGGTATGACACCTTTGGCAGTGCCAGTCAAAGAGTTCTCGAGGAAGCTTCAATAAAATACTGGAATAATTTCAATATGACTCTTATTGAAATAATGTATGCATTACCTAAAAGTCTATATGAAGTTTTAGAAATGAGAGAGTGAGTGCAAGGATAGAAGAAGAGAAAATGAGAGAACAAATACTTGTTGATCTATGTTTGGTGATGTCATTAGAAGAAATGAAGAATATAATAAATGAAGAAAAAAGGGATTTCAAGAGAAAAACAAGGGTGAACAAGCTGATGATTGGTCATACTGAAGAAGTTGCAAAGGATACTGAGAAAATTCTTAGGGCAATTCTATTAAAGAATAGATACAATGTTGTCTCTAAAGAAGTGCATGATGAAGATGTCTAATTTGGTCTGGTATCAGAGGAGGGAAAAGAAGATATATTTGAGGAAACTCCAAATTCTATAGATATACATGATACTGAAATTCCTATGGAGACTAAAGCTCCTAAAGTTGTGTCGGTTGAAGAAAAAGAGATTCCTGAAGCCCAGGAAGAATCAGTGCTTGAAGAGAAGAAGGATGAAGTGAAGGAGATTCCTGTGGAAGCAAGAGATATTGCTAAGGCAGTGAAGGATTTTTTGGAAGAGCAATAGGGAGAGTTTGATATTGAATTGATCAAAGGTCCTATCAATCTAGCTACTTTGTCTCCCATTGAGAAGTTGGAAGTTGCATTGTTTGCATAGGCTAAGGCAAGAGAAGAAATTTTGAAATCACATATTGAAGATAGTGAGCTGTTGAATCTTGCATTTGATATTCTAGAGAAGATCATGTCTTCATAGATCAAGGATTCATTCGATTCTCCATTCGGTTAGCTAAAGAAGCTTGTAAATTTTGTAAGTACTCATTTTGAATCACTTGAGAAGTCAGCCATGGATAAGGTTCAAAGGAGTTTGATGCTAAAAGGTTCAGTAGGTTGAAAGGGATGATAGCTAATGATAAATCTCTGTTAGCTACTTGTATAAAGAATATTCATAGTGCTTTGTCTAAAGGTGGTAACATTTATAAGTCATGTCTATCTTTATCTAAGTTCACTAAGGATATTGAAAAGAAAATGAAAGAATGTGAGAAACAAAACTTAGTAGATATCACTCAATCATTCGATCCTCTAACCGTTTCTGTTGCAAAGCAAGAAGGTCAAGTCATATCCCTATTTGAAAAGATCAAAATTTTGAAGCATGAAGAAGGTAAAATGGTTGAAAGGGTTTGTGAGCTTAGAGGACTAATTGGTCCTAAGATGGAAACAATGTTGAGTGCATTGAAGGAAGCACAAGATGCTATGGCAGTTGGTGATCTAGTGAACCTTGAATCAACAAAGATGCAATCTTACTTATTTTGTGGTCACATGACTATCTCGGAGAGTCTCAAGAAGAGTTGGGACACGAGTTTGAACCTGTTGAAGAATAATTTTGTAGATCTATTCAAGTTTATGTAAGTTGCAGAAGCTTTTTTATACATATGTAGTTTGTTCATAGCAGTTTTTGTTTGGTTTTTGGTATGTGGATTCCTGCCTTTGCCATTGATGTCAAAAGGGGAGAATGGGAAAGTGAAAAATTCCTTAATCATCTCAGGGGGAGTTGTATTTTTGGAGTTTTGAAGGTTGGCAGTGTAATTCATGTTGATATTGATCTAACACTTAGTCATTTTTCACTAAGTGTTGCCATGAATGCCAAAGGGGGAGATTGTTGGCAAGAGACACTACACATGTCATCTGGTGTTATCATTGATGGAAACCCTAGTAATTTATTTGATTCACATGTCATCACTTGATCATATCAGAAGTCAAATTAAAGATCAATAATTAACTGTCAAGCAAGAACGGAGCATCTGACAAAATTGTGTTGATCGATTCATGTAGACACTGAAATCTGGTTTAAGCCTGCGACTTTCATATTCTTCATATTTTGTATTCTTCATGGTCATTGATTAAATAATCTTAATTATTTAATTAATTCATCTTAACATTATTTCTTCTATTGATTAAATAATTTTAATTATTTAATTAATTCATCTTCTTTTATTTCTTCTATTAATTAAATAATCTTAATTATTTAATTAATTCACACTTTTCTTTATTCTATCTGATTAATTAAATAAACGCTTTTTATTTGATTATGTTACTAATTAACCTTATTCTTCTAGTCAAATTAAATAAATTCTTATTTAATTTACTCTTTATCGTATTTCAACTATAATTAAATAAATTCTTTATTTAATTATTATTTAAATCCCTTCATCATTTAATTAAATAAATCTTATTTATTTAATTATTCTTCAAATATCGAGTCTTGAATTAAATGAATTATTTAATTCATTAATTCTATTTTAACACATTCCTCTATATTTTAGATAATTATGTGAGTTATCTAAGTATTCACTTTTACTCGACTTGACATCTATTTTAATCGTTCAGTTAACTATTGATTCGTTGTTTGAGTAGCGTCTTCGAGTAATCTCTTAGTCAAATCATGCAATCCTCTAGTTCTAACTCATTTGTGTGTACATGCAGATTAATTAAATATTCTTATTTAATTAATTAAATGTTGTGCGTGCATTCGAACAAAGAGTCGTTATAATCAATCTTCATCTTTGTTATGCAAAGATATTTCTGATGTTTTCGAATGTTGAACTGAAGATTAAATCATTTATTTAATCTTTAATTCTATTCCTAATTTGTATCACTCATGTCACTTCTATCAGTTAAAAAAATGCATGTCTAATAAGTCAATCTTAACCGTCCGTTGATCTTTCAATCTTGGCCTGTCGTTCGAATAATCAATTTTCTATAAATTGATTTGTCATTCTTCATTCCAATCTCTCGCGAAATCTCTCTCGAAATCAAAATCTCTTTTCGAATCTTGCGAGCAACTTTTGTCTTGAATCTTCGATATTTTGCTAATCACTATCTTAGGCTATACTTGCACGAATTTACTAAAAATCTTAGGGCAATTATACTACACAAGAAAAATGGAGAAGGGCAATCAAGATGAATCATGGAAATACGTTCGAAATTGGTGAGATTGTTCTAGTTTTGTTTATGTTTTATCTTTCCCATGTTCTTTGTTGCTTAACACTTTAGATTTGCATTCTAGATTTAATATAGTATTGCATGTGTGCTTCTAATCTTCTTTGTTGTCTATTGTGCAATTTTTCTAATGGCGTTACATTTGGTGAACCCGACGTGAAGACACCATCTTCATGGATCCGTAGATATTTTATTTTGGTTTTTGTAGGTTTTTCGTACGGAACGACACATGTGAAGTTTTCTGCGCCGTAATTAACTTTCTGAAATGCATCTGACAGAAAAATGATGCATTTGAAGTTTCCTGAACCGCAAGTGATTTCCCGAGCCGCAACTAAAAAATAAATGATGCATCTGACTGGTAACGAAACAACACAATTGACTGGTAAAATTTTGTTTTTGTTTCCCGCAATCTAAAAATTTTCAATTGATTTTTCTGTTACTGATATCTGATTTCCAGCATGTGGCCATTTGGAGTTAACAAGTTTTTACAGGATGATTGACGAAGACAATATTGAAAACTACTAATGAGTTTTTCTGCAGGACGTTTGTCGAAGACCCTAGTTAAATTTGAAACAGATTGTTTGGTAGTGTAGCAAATCTTTCGTTTGGATTAAAATTAACAAGTGTCTACTGTGTTTGGTGCGAAAGCACAAGTTTGGTCACCTTTACGACTTGGTACATCGAAGTATCCTCTCCCCTTGCACATCCGTGCTATCCTGGGTGTAAGAGAAATGGTTACCAACTCTAGAACTTGGGCCTATTCAGGTGGGAAAAAGTACTCACCCCAGGACGACTCAGACTGGTAGCACCCTGAACCCAAGGGACTTCCAGCCAATATATAAAAGTGGGTTCTTGGGGAAACCCCAAGAATCACGAGTGTGGTTTCGACAAGATGGATCCAAAAGGGGACTCGCACTGTATGGATCACACCCATGAACGGAATGCCCGAATTAAAAACCTTTTTGTTTTAGAGACCAACCTATTTGTGGTCGTTGCTTGGTATAGTGCAGGGTACAGTATCATGCCCAAAGATACTCACTACTGATCCCCTTGAGTAGAGATAGCAGTACTTGGGAGGTCATTGCCCAAAGAATTTAGAAATCGTGTACTTGAAAGACATTAATGAGCTGTGGAGGGGAGCCAATGCCACCAAATTCCTAAGCTATCTGCTCTCAAGAAGGAAAGGTGTTCATCAACAATCTAGTGTATAATAGGTGGGATATACCAAGTATACAAACCCTAGGCCTTTGGCCTATTAGGATGTGCTTGTCTGTTATCACTTTAAACGTTCTTTGAGTCCAAAATCGAAACTGAAAACACTTTGTCTTGTGATTGTCTTTTATTGTCAGAATTTGATCACGGAAAATGGAGTCAGTTTAAATTTCATGTCACTGAAAATTCACAAAGAGTCACAACTGTTCACCAGAAACACGCATCTAATTTTTAGAGTCGCATCTGTTAAGTTTTGAGTTGCAACTATAATTTAGAGTCGCATATGTTAATTTCTGAGTCGCATATGTCAGTTTAGCTCGCAATTGCTTTAGAAAAACTACATGCGTTATATTCTGAGTCACATCTGTCAGTTAGAGTGGCATCTGGTAATTTTGAGTCACATTTGTTAGGAAGACCGCAATTGTTAATTTTGGACCGCATCTGTTAAATCCTGAGATGCATCTGTCTGATTATTAGAAAACTAGAATTCACAGTCACTGTCCAGTCACCACGTTTGCACCAGTTTCAGTTGTCTTCACACAAACAGTCCTTGTACAAAAACTCAAAATGATTTGCTCAATTTTGCATCCTTTAGGGTCATTTAGTTATTGTCATAGTTGTCTTCAGTTAGAGTTTAGCTTCATCTTAGGGTACATATAACCTTGCATTAGACTTCTAGAAAGGTCACTTTTACAAACTTTAGGAGTAGTCCACCATCTATACTCTAGAAAAGTCATAGTGTCAACAAAATTTGTCATTAAACCTAGTCTTATCATCTTATACTTTGTCCTACAGAGATTCCTCCTAGCTCATCAGTCTAGTTAGGAAACTCAACTTGTCTTTGATCCTCGTCTTACATTGGTTCTTTGACTTAACTAAATTGACACCTTGGTTTGACTTTAGGCAGTTGGTCCCTTCACCTTGGGTTTATAGAACTGATCACTTTAGAGTCTTACTTAGACTTTTGCATTTTTAGAGTCTAGACTAGTGTCATTCTAGGACATCCCTTATTTTGCATAAGAAAATCCCAAAAACATAGACTAGGGTCATACTGTTCATACATATAGTCTTGCATTTCCCGCATATTGAGCTTGTCTTACATGGTTGAAACTAGGTCTAAGAGAAGAGAGAGAGAAAACATGTCAAACCCAAATGAGTTCATCAATCCATTTTCTTCAAGACCTCATAAGACTCTATTAGACAAATTCACCACTAGAAACACTCAAGGACATGTTACAACATAAGACATAGAGGCTGCCACACAGGACCCTGAATTTGCCTCTTTCGTAGATGAGTACCTAGCAAATGATCGACAATGATATTTAGCCAAATTGTTAGCTGAAGGTGCTACCTTACCTCCAAGATTTGACATTAGCACCTTACAAACTCAACCTACACAAGGGACAAACACAACGACTGCTAGCACTACTATACCTCAGATAAGCACAACTATGCCGTCTAGCACATCTACACAGAGTACGACAGTCCATACTTCCCCATTTGGTACATCTGGCATGACATTGGGATTTAATTTCACTATAGGGGCATCGTCATCCACTCCCTCTGGTCCTCTTAGTGGGAGTAAAAGACCTAAAACGTTAGCCCATACATCTTATGTCGGTGTCACAAGTGCACAATCAATGATTGTACCTACTGCTAGCATCATGGGTACCTTACCACAGTCGATGGCCATACCTAGTGCTCAAATCACTAGTACTATACCAAGGATTATACAAACAGGGGGCATTCCCTCCTTCCAATATGGCAATCAAAATCCACTCTTCCAGACTAGCAGTCAAAATCCATTTACATCGGTTCTGAATCAGAATCCCTTTTCATAGATTGGTAGTCAGAATCCATTTACATAGATTCCACATCAAGACCAATTTACATCAGTTCCGAATCAGAATCCCTTTTCACAGATTGGTAGTCAGAATCCGTCTACACAGATTCCACGTCAAAACCAATTTACATCAGTTCCGAATCAGAATCCTTTTTCACAAATTGGTAGTTAGAATCCATCCACACAGATTCCAAGTCAAAACCAATTCACATTGATTCCGAATCAGAACCCCTTTTCACAGAGTGGTGCTTAGAATCCATTTACGCAAAACCCAGGTCAATACCAATTCATGCAGATACCAAACCAAAACACATTTATCAACATTCTGAATCCAAATCCACCTCAGATGCCAACGTTTAATCAAAACCCATCACGAGACTTTGGATTTCAGAACACATATACGGATCCGCATAATCCTCCTAGCACATCTTTGACCCAAGTTGACGTCCTGCAAACATAAATGCAGGCATTAAAAACACAAATGGATAACATGTTGGTGTCAACTAAGAAATCATTTTCAACAAAGGACATATGCCCATTCCCTTTTGATAGATCGTTGTACATGACACCTTTTCCTCACGGATATGTCATACCAAATCTTCCTAAGTACAATGGCAAACGAAATCCAGTAGAACATATCAGGGAATTTTCTACTATTTGCATAGATGTCGCTTATGACCCCATTTACCTTGTGAGGCTATTTCCATGAAGTCTTGTAGGAATTGCACTAGAATGGTTTTTGGGTCTAGATTCTGGCATTAGATCCTGGGGCGAACTAGTTGAGAAATTTGTGGAGCAATTCTCCTTCAACATTGACCATGAGATAAATATAGCAACCTTGTGCCACACAACGCAGGATGAAGGGGAAACATTCATTGCTTTCTTCCAGAGATGGAGACCTATTGCTAGTAGGTGCCCTGTTGAAATACCCAAAAAACAAAAGGTTACAATGTTTCAAGAAAACCTTCATCCAAAACCCAGGAGTAACTTAAGGGTACATTGTTGCATATCTTTTTTAGAACTAGTGGAAAAAGGGGTGATAATAGAGAAGGATCTCATTGAAAAGGGTGAACTCAAGATGGAAACATCCAATCGAAACCCGATCGTACAAAACACTCCTACAGACATAAACAAATTTTGGTCTCGCAATAAAAATGTCACAAATGATGGGGTGGTTGATGCTAAAACACTACAAGCAGGACCCCTCCTCACATTGCAAGGACCTCATACTTTTGCTAACACGCTTAATGCTGCCAATAAACCTCCCAATGTGGTCCAGAACACTCAACATCGACCACAAAGGAGATTTCAGAAACGTGAGTTCACTCCCTTAGGGGAACCCATTGAGTTGGTGTTCAAACAACTGTTACAACATAACCTCGTACAGCTGCAGGAACCAAGACAATACGATCCAGGGCAGTTTAAACTAGCTTGGTGGGATGACAATGCCTTTTGTGACTATCATAGGACAAAGGGGCATAACCTACAAAACTGTCGATAACTGAAGAATATCATACAAGATCTTGTTGACAGGAGAATTATTGAGGTTAGTGGACAAAAACAAAAGACATCGAACACTGATCATCAAGTCTTTTCAGACCCGCTACATGACCATGGGAAAGGAACTGTCCCCAGTTTGAGTACTAAGACCAATATGTCAGCCAATTATGCGAGTATCAAACATGATTATGATAGTGGCAAGATCATTCATTGCCTTCGCACCGCCGATCAAAACATCAATACCATTACTATCAATGCTAATCCTGAGTGTGTGGTCAATACTCGTCATACTTAGTTCATTATCCAAGGCCCTCCATCACAACAAACACCCCAACCTTCCAAGTTACAATATAACCTACTTGACCAATTGGGGAAGACCCCAGCCCAAATTTCAATCTTGGAATTGTTGCGTATCTCTCCTGAGCATCGATCTATCCTCGATAAGGCTTTACATAACACCACGGTCCTTAATGACCTTGATGTCAATCGTTTCCAGGAAATGGTGGGCTACTTGACCAATAATCATCATGCCACATTTTCTGAACAAGACTATGCCACAGAAAAGATGAACCACAATGACCCTTTACATCTAGAAGTCCTTGTTGATGACACCAAAGTTAGACGAGTTTTGGTAGACGGAGGAGCAGGGTTAAATCTATGCACTTTAAAAATAATTAAGGCATTAGGTATCTCAGAAGCATGCGTAGACACCACTAAGAGTATTGTCATTAAGGCTTATGATGATGAAGAACGAAAATCAAAGGGGGTGGTAATGCTTCCTATCAAAATTGGTCCTACGGTAATGGAGAAAAAGTTCTAGGTCTTGGATCTCACCCTCCCTTATAACCTTTTGCTAGGTAGACCATGGATTCATGCCATGAAGGCGGTCCCTTCCACATATCATCAGTGTCTTAAATTTCCTTACAATGGCATCGAAATAAGTATAGATGGTGATCCCGATCCTTCCCAGTATTGCACCAATCTAAAGGAGATCCCTCAATGCCAAGTGCCAGTCAACCAAGAGGCCTCACCATCTAATCCATCTTCTTATGTTGACCCATCCACACTCACTCGAACATCTGTTTCACCCTCACTTCTTACCACTCCTAGGGTTGAGATCCAAGACAAGGGTTGCGAAGAGTATTATATGAAGACTTCTTATTGTGTTAGCCATTTGGTTCCTCCTAAGTCATATGGTTTACCTATAATAGGTAGGGGACAGTCTATGATCACTATACATGTTCCCCCCACAACAAATTTCACTAAATGGGGTGAATTAAACAAAGAGGTTGTAGATACAGAAGATGTCACTTCCTGGCTGTATAAGGAAGATAATCAAGAACCCCTTTTACTTGCTCATATTCCTACAAGTCTATATGGAAAGGGTTTCAAAATCATGCAAAGCAAAGGATATGATTGAAAAAATGGTTTAGGCTTAAACCAAGATGGGAAAATTGAACCAATATTTGTTTCTCAGTGGCCAAAAGGAGTAGGGCTAGGGTTTCAACCGATTCAGATTGCATTTCCTAGTACTCCATTACCCTTGCTTGAGGAAGTACATGCTTCAGAAGATATTAAGACATCTCACAAACAAGTGGACCAACATCATTGTAACTCCCCTGACTCTAATGATTATGAGTGGGATTCCTTGTCCTCTACTTCTTCCATGGACCTTGACAAGTTATTTGGAGAACTTGACTTGATGCTAAGTTCCGCACCCAATCCCTTAAATTCCTATCCACCAAAGAAAATGACAAAAGAGGAATGGTTTAAACACTACTACTGGGAATCACTTGATCCTACCTCGTGGCAACCTGAGCCACCTGTTTTCGATTGTCAAACCTTGGCATTAGGCCCACCTATTCATCTACCTAGACCCAAACCCAAGAGCAAAATAGACCTGGTACAATATTTTTGTAATCACATGAATAATTCAATCTTCACCTTGACCCCATTAGACTTTGATAACTTCAACGATGACATGCCCTTAGTTTATCCCCAACTCATTGATTGGGATCAACAAGATACACCCATCTTAGACACTTTTGAGAACGACGAAGTAATTGCTGAGTTCCTGGGATTACGTGAAGGCATACCTAACAGGGATCATAAAGCTGGTTTTACCATAGACTTGGACAACAAAGCATATTTTGGGGAATCTGTTCAACCATCTAGTCGCAAAAATGAGAAAAAGGATAAACAAAATAAAAAGGATGAGTCTCTAGGTGAAAACTGAAAGGCACCTCTAGACAATGAAAAAGTAAAAAGAAAGGACACATCCGAAGGCAAAAACCTTTCTGAGGCACCTAAGGATGGAGGTTTGAACATTCTCTCTGTTGCGCAGGAAAAGTCACCCATGCTCGTTGAAGAAACCGTAGAAGTCAACATAGGCACAAAAGAGAATCCTCGACTGATTTATTTGGCAGCATCATTGACAACAGAAGAGAAATCAAAGTTCCACGACTTCTTTGCACAGAGACAGATAAATTTTGCTTGGTCATATGCGGACATGCCAGGGTTGGATCCTGACCTTGTTTTGCATCATTTTCCCTTACAACCAGGTGCCAAACTAGTGAAATAGAAGTTGAGAAAAATGCATCCACAAATTGTTTTATTAGTTAAGGTAGAACTCAAGAAACTGTTAGATGTTGGTTTTATAAGATCAATCGACTATGCAGATTGGATTTCCAATATTGTACCAGTCACTAAACCAACTGGGGGAATCCGCATCTGCACTGATTTTAGAGATATCAACAAAGCTTGTCCTAAGGGTGACTTTCCTTTGCCTAACATAGATATGATAGTTGACATGACATCAGGATATGAGATGTTGTCCCTTATGGATGGATTTTTAGGATATAACCAGATCAGAATTGCAACTGAAGATCAACATAAGATGACTTTCACTTGTCCTTGGGGAATGTATTGTTGGAATGTTATGCCCTTCAGACTCAAGAATGGAGGAGCAACCTATCAACGTGCCATGAATACTATCTTTCATGATTTAGTACACACTTGTATGGAGGATTATGTCGATGACCTTATTGTAAAATCCAAGACAAGGGCAGAACATCTACAGGTTTTAGACAAGATATTTCAGAGGCTGGAAAAGTATAAAGTCAGACTTAATCCAAAGAAATGTGTGTTTGGAGTCACATTAGGAAAGCTGTTAGGTTTTATCATTTCTAGACGAGGCATTGAAGTGGATCCTGCCAAGGTGAAAGCAATTATGGATATGCCTCCTCCCACTAATCTCAGTCAACTAAGGACACTACATGGAAGGTTGCAATCTATCAGAAGGTTTATAGTGCAGCTAGCAGACAAGACACATCCTTTTCAACATCTTCTTAGGAAAGGAGTACCATTTGTATGGACAGCTAGGTGTGAAGAGGCTTTTCAATTGATTAAAGAATATTTACTCACACCACCCATCTTAATACCACCTGTTGAAGGGAGACCATTGATTCTTTATATTACAACAACCCATTCATCACTCAGAGCATTGCTTGCATAGAATGATGATGAAGGCCATGAAAGGGCAGTCTATTATATCAGCCGGACTTTGGTCAGTTATGAGCTCAACTATAGTAACATTGAACTTGCCTGTCTTGCAGTAGTATTCGCTACCCAAAAACTAAGGCACTACATGCTAAACCATCAAACAATGTTGATCGCTAAAATAGACCTTCTGAAATATCTTCTCAGCAAGGCGGCATTAACAGGACGATTAGCCAAATGGGTTATGATACTTAGTGAGTATGATATCCAATATGTAGAAAGAAAAGCTATTAAAGGACAGGTTATTGCTGATTAGTTAGCTGATGCACGCACACAGGAAAATCATCCCTTAGTTGTATACTTTCCTGATGAGTTCATATTCACACTTGACACAAACATAACATGGAAACTGTACTTTGATGGCTCACATACAAATCATGGTTCAGGGGTTGGTATACTATTTATCACACCACAGGGTGCTTCCATCCCTAAGTCATTTAGGATTGCATTTCCATGCACTAACAACATGGCGGAATATGAAGCTTTAGTGACAGGTTTACGCATGGCAGTCAAGTGGAAAATCAAGAACCTATAGGTATATGGCAATTCTCAACTAGTAATAAGACAGGTAAATGATGATTATGAGACTAAGGATGAGAAGCTTGCTCCGTACAAGTGCATGGCTGATAGCTTTAAAGAGTACTTTGACAAAGTCAAGTTTCATCAAATACCTCATGTTTTAAACAAAGCAGCAGATGCTATGGCTATAATTGCATCACTTATTGACATTCCTAACAACGTGCCTAAGTTTGAGTTCTTGGTCGAACAACTTTTGGTCCCAGCCTATGATATCCCAGATTCTGAAATGGTGTGTGACATTGTTGGTCTTGATTCCCCATGGTACAAAGAAATCTATGATTACCTTCATGCAGAAGTCATACCCACTGGCCTATCCAATAACCAACATAGGGCATTCCTCTACAAGTCAGCCAAATACACTATCATCAGAGACACCCTATATAGACGTGCCTTACATAATACCTTATTGAGATGTCTTGATTCTACTGAAGCACAAGCAACCTTGCGTGGGGTGCATGAGGGTATATGTGGTTCCCATTCTAGCGGTCCCACCTTAGCCAAAAAGATTATGAGACTAGGTTATTACTAGCCTACTATGGAAAAAGATTCATATGTCTTTGTAACAAAATGCAGCCAATGCCAAGTTCATGGAGATTTGATACATGCCCCAGCACAGGAGCTTTGTCCTATCACGTCACCATGGCCCTTTGCCCAATGGGGCTCAACCTCATAGGTGAGATCCACCCCACATCATCTAATGGACACAAGTTCATTATCACTACCACTGTGTACTTTACGAAGTGGATTGAAGCCATTCCTATGACATACATTACCGGCACACAAATTTCTAGATTTATCATGAACTATATCATCTTTCGGTATGGTGTCCCTCAGTCCATAATCACTAATAATGGTCGCCCATTTAAGAATCAAGAAGTCCGTCACCTGTGTAATCAATTTCATATCCAACATCACTTTTCCACTTCATATTACCCACAAGGTAATGGCCAAGCAGAGGCATCTAACAAGACCATCATTAGAATCCTCAAGAAGATTGTCAATGATGTTGGTCGTGACTGGCATTTACAGCTTAACCCTGCCTTATTGGCTTATCGCACAAGTATCCGTACTCCCACTAGTGCTACTCCATATTCACTTGTTTTCGTGTCTAAAGTCATTCTGCCTATTGAGGTCGAGATTCCTTCCCTAAGGGTATCCCTGAAAGGCCACATTGATGATGAAGAGTATCGAGTGTCGCAACTCCATGAGCTAGAATTCCTGGATGAGCAAAGACAGAAGGCATTAGATCACCTTCAAGCATATCAGAATCGCCTTCGTCGTAACTATAACAGGAAGGTCTTGAATAGAAACTTTGACATTGGTGACCTAGTTTTAATGGAGAACCCAAAGAATCAAGCAGAAAGAGAAAAACCAGGAAAGTTTGAACCTAACTGGTTGGGACCTTATGTTGTTACAGAAGCTTTTGGATCAGGAGTGTACCAACTCTCTACTTTTGAAGGAGAACCATTGTCCTCACCAATCAATAGTATGCATTTGAAAAAGTTCTACGCATAGCTTTTGGGATCCTTTGTCTTATTTAGCAAAAATACAAAAAAATTAGAAAATCATAAAAAAATCGTTATCAAGGTGAAAACCTAGTAAACAGGCATCTTGGTAACACCAAAAAAATTAGATAATGTGGAAAATAGTAAAGACAAATCATGGTGAAAACCTAGCCAATGGGCGCCATGTGTACTCAACTCTACTCCTTTGTCTACTACTATTCTAATCTACCCTATACATAGTCTCTACCATGTACATAGTCCACTTTCCTATACATAGTCCCTACCGTGTACATAGTCCACTTCCCTGTACATAGTCCCTACTATGTACATAGTCCACTTTCGTGTACATAGTCCACTTTCGTGTACATAGTGCATAGCCCACTTCCTTGTACATAGTCCACTACCTTGTCCATCATTTGTATATACCATTTATAATAAGTGGTAGTCTTTCCCTTAACCTGGAATGATTGGCATCGAGAACATTTCATATCCCCCATCTTACCCTATTCATAGTCAATTGGTCTTATACTGGACTGGGGGTAGACACTTTACATGTGTCATATTGGTTCTTACATGGGCTGTGTTGAAGATGTAAAACAATGGAAAACCCAAAAACATCGCAAAAGGACCTAAGAAAACACAAAAACATTAGAAAACTTCAAAAAGAAAAAAAAAATCAAAACATTTCAAAAATCCAAAAAAACAGAGTCAAAGTCAGTCGCACTTGTTAGTCTTTGTCATTTGTCGAACTACGTTGCCTCTACGACTGGACGTAGACAAGGCCATCTGCCGATGTGCCCTCGAGGCATTGGGTCAGTCCGTTTAGGTTTGTCTATATGAATTCTTGATTTAATCCATATGTCTATATGACAAGGTCATTAGTTGTGTCAAACTACGAGGTCTCTGCGTGTATAACGTAGGCAAGGCCATCAATCGATGAGCCCCCGAGGCCACACTAGGTTAGTCCATTAGGGTTCATCCCATTCACTTTCACACACACGTCTTCTTTTAGTAGTTAGTCTTGTCGGTCGCAGTCAAGTCAAACTACGAGGTCTCTGTGTGTACAACGTAGGCAAGGCCATCAATCGATGAGCCCCCGAGGCCACACTAGGTCAGTCCTTTAGGGTTTGTCGTCACACACAGTCAATTGTCAACATGTCATATCAAGTCATGCATCAATTTGGTGAACAAGTCAGCAATGTCTCTAAGTCAAATCAAACAACTTGCCAAACACAACAATCAAAACAGATCAACTACAGTCTGCTACAAGATGTTTCCTTCTTGGAAATAGACGTTATCAAAATAGTCAACCTATGTCTTATTCAGGATGAGTCCTTCCTGCATAATCGACAAGGTCCGACAGTCAACCTATGTCTTATTCAGGATGAGTCCTTCCTGCATAATCAACAAGGTCAAACATAGCCTTACACAAGTTATCACATCAATGGCATCTGACTCAACGTCTTATACGATACATGTCTTTCTGAAACCAGGCTTTGTCATGCCTTATACATATAGTCATAACATCGAAACTAGACTCACAGTCTTATCCGGTATGTGTATCTCCTGACACCAGGCTCTATCAATCAAACAAATCAAACAAAAAAATTCATGTTTTGGCAAATATTTTACTGGATTTTTGACTTTGACTTATTTATCTTATCATTTATCTTGAATTGATGACTGGGATTCATGTTACTAGCTTTCTCAAGGATGTCCCATGAAGGATTTAGAGAGGCAATGATGTATCAAAATTCTATTTTCTTTGACTGTTGTCTTTCCACTGTCTTTTAACTTTGATTTTTGAGTCATGTTACTAGTTTCCTCAAGGATGTCCCATGAAGGATTTAGAGGAGCGATGACGTTTCATGACCCGTCGTTTCTTTTGTTTGCTGTCTGTGGTTTGTCTTGACAAAAGACTAGGGCAACTTGTGCCCTTAGTATGAGTTAAATACAATCCTTGTCTACGACTGTTTGTTATCAGCAAGTGGATGACCTTGCACACCTTGATCTATGTCATATCATGGTGTTTTTCTCCATTTGTATTAGTCTCGCCCAATGATGATAAAGTGCAATACCTTTTGTGATACAACAAAATATCGAAGATTTCTAATACTAACATCTATCTTCTGTCTTTCATTCTTTCTCGATCTTCCTTTCCGCACTAACAGTTCTTCTTTCTTGCATTATGATGGAAGGCATATGGAGCTCCATGAGATATGTCTACTGTAATAGGTGGTCTGAAAATAGCGATATGCTCCCACGCCCATATCATTAGGAGCATGGTACCGTAGCTCATTGACTGTGCCTCTCGATAGGCAATATCATGCAAGTGGAAGTACAACATCCCTAGCACATAGGAACCCCAAGCATATACAACTCGGCGCTCGAGCATGCCCACTAACATCTCCCCCCATCCCACAGGGAATCCATGACCTCGGCGGTCAGGCAGTACTATACCGCCTATCAATGTCACTACTAGACAGTCTAACTATCTATACCTTTGAGCCAACACCCACCATATGATCTCATAATCATCAACCCCTAACTGTCTAATATCAGCATGAGGGTAATACCTACACATCTCAGCGATCCCCCTATGAGTATCATAGACCACCCGTGTCCCTCTAATCGGCAGTCTCAATATCCTATACACATCCTCTAATGTCACCGTGGCCTCTCCAGTCGGTAGGTGGAAGGATGATGTCTCCGAGTGCCACCTCTCACATAGTGCTGTCAGTAATCCTTGATTTGCCTGAATCTAGAGCATATCGGTCACATACAACAAACCTAAATGCCATAGAGTATGTCACTTGGCCGGCCGCAAGCTGTCTCTAAATCGAAACATCGTGGGTCTCGACTCCCATGTATAAATAGGGTCTAATACAACCTGCAACAACATTATATATGCCTTATGTCAGCCTCAATCATCTATTATGGTGAAAAATGAATGTTTTAACATAAAATGCAAATGTGTTGTTATTTTGCATATGCGTCATTTTTTACATATGCGTCGCTTTTTCACAAATGCAGTTGACAAATTCTATATGCGTCATTATTAAGCAAATGCGGCTAATACTAATCAAATGCATCACAAAACTATCATTTGCGTTTCAAAATGTCAAATGTGTTTCTAAATATACATATGCGGCTATAAATATGCAAATGCATTTCATAATGTCAAATGCGTATTAAAAGTAAACAAATGCGTTTAACCACTAAATCTTATTCAAAATGACTGGCGTAAAAAATTCAAATGCGGTTTTTTGCATACATATGTGTCATTCGCACATACATATGCGGTTCAAAATTAAAAATGATGCATAACTAAAATTGCATTAAATGTCTTAAAATGCGCTCAAATTAAAAAATTTCAAAAGGCAAGTTTTAGGTCCATACCGGGGGGTCCGCGCCGGCTGGTCTCTGGTATGTCCGGATCTTGTATGTGCAGTGATGGGTGGCTAGAACTGGAGACATTGTCGCTATCAATCCAGAGCAAATTTTCAAATCTCTAAGCTAGCTGGGTGAAAATGAATAGGTTTTTACCCCTATTCCTATATATACCTAGGGCTTAGGTGGCATTTCTTTCCTATTGGCCATGTAAACTTCCATTTTCTATCATCCCGTACCTATCCCTCCCATTTCCTATCCCAATTCCATCAACTGCATTGCATTTCTGCCTATCTATTGGACTAATCGGGAGCATTTCCAAATTTTTCTGCACATTTCAGAAATTTGTCAATTTTTCCGAGGGGGCATACTTTCACCTATTCTAATATGGAGCATTACTGGGGCATATTCCTTTTCAATTTTCTTTGACACAACACCTAAACGACATTGTATCAAAGAGGGGCAAATGTAGACACCAAAGTCTGGTTTAAGCCTGCGACTTTCATATTCTTCATATTTCGTATTCTTCATGGTCATTGATTAAATAATCTTAATTATTTAATTAATTCATCTTAACATTATTTCTTCTATTGATTAAATAATTTTAATTATTTAATTAATTCATCTTCTTTTATTTCTTCTATTAATTAAATAATCTTAATTATTTAATTAATTCACACTTTTCTTTATTCTATCTGATTAATTAAATAAACGCTTTTTATTTGATTATGTTACTAATTAACCTTATTCTTCTTGTCAAATTAAATAAATTCTTATTTAATTTACTCTTTATCGTATTTCAACTATAATTAAATAAATTCTTTATTTAATTATTCATTTAAATCCCTTCATCATTTAATTAAATAAATCTTATTTATTTAATTATTCTTCAAATATCGAGTCTTGAATTAAATGAATTATTTAATTCATTAATTCTATTTTAATGCATTCCTCTATATTTTAGATAATTATGTGAGTTATCTAAGTATTCACTTTTACTCGACTCGACATCTATTTTAATCATTCGGTTAACTATTGATTCGATGTTTGAGTAGCATCTTCGAGTAATCTCTTTGTCAAATCATGCAATCCTCTAGTTCTAACTCATTTGCGTGTACATGCGGATTAATTAAATATTCTTATTTAATTAATTAAATGTTGTGCGTGCATTCGAACAAAGAGTCGTTATAATCAATCTTCATCTTTGTCATGCAAAGATATTTCTGATGTTTTCAAATGTCAAACTGAAGATTAAATCATTTATTTAATCTTTAATTCTATTCCTAATTTGTATCACTCATGTCACTTCTATCAGTTAAAAAAATGCATGTCTAATCAGTCAATCTTAACCGTCCATTGATCTTTCAATCTTGGCCTGTCGTTCGAATAATCAATTTTCTATAAATTGATTTGTCATTCTTCATTCCAATCTCTCGCGAAATCTCTCTCGAAATCGAAATCTCTTTTCGAATCTTGTGAGCAACTTTTGTCTTGAATCTTTGATATTTTGCTAATCACTATCTTAGGCTATACTTGCACAAATTTACTAAAAATCTTAGGGCAATTATACTACACAAGCAAAATGGAGAAGGACAATCGAGATGAATCATGGAAATACGTTCGAAATTGGTGAGATTGTTCTATTTTTGTTTACGTTTTATCTTTCCCATGTTCTTTGTTGCTTAACACTTTAGATTTGCATTCTAGATTTAATATAGTATTGCATGTGTGCTTCTAATCTTCTTTGTTGTCTATTGTGCAATTTTTCTAATGGCGTTACAATTCACATGCAATTTTCTATTATCATTTTGAGTTGTGGATATTAGGGAAGGTTGTTTGGTATATGATCTCTTTTATTCTTGAATGTAAGAGCCTTGTGTTGATCTGCTTGTAAGTTAAAAGATCATGTTGATTAATTTTTTGTTTAACAGTGCATGAAGGCTGACTAAGTGAATATAGCCGTTGCAGATATTCAAGGAGTAATTGTTTAAGTGTTTTTGTGTTCGAGCATGTTGATTCGGGTCCTCACTATGTTGTGGCAAACTTTGGTTGGTATACATTAAAATTTAATTATGGATTGAGTGGATAATTGTAAATATTTTTATATTTTGTTGGAGCTGACATGTAGTGATTAAATCTTTAGTTGAAGATATATATGAGCGATCGATTATATCATTTTGATATATGTATGAAGTGTCTCAATGTGTGATGCAAAAATTAGAAGGACTATAGAGAAATTATGCATAGTTTCTCTTGTGCATAAAAGGTTTTTGTGATGCGAGTTGAAGCAGATAGACCATAAGAGCAGAATTAGATAGAAGGTCAAAGAATTTGATTGATGATCTTAACCAAAACTATTCTCAGGAATTTGTAGATGCTATTTCATAGTTCACCACTCCAATTGTATTTTGACATTGATTGTAAGGTAGTAATCCCTTCTATTTTTGAGCAGTGAGCTCTAGGCAATGCGCTTAAATGTAAGTGCATTCCCATTTTTGTAAACATCTTTTTTAGTATACTTAGATCATATTGTTGATTGACCTCCACCGTGGTTTTTCCTCTAATAGGGTTTCCATGTAAAAATACTTGTGTTATGGTGTTGTGGTTGTTTGATTTATGTTCATGCATATTTATTTTGGTTGAATGTTATTAGTACTTTAAAGATTAGATTAATAAAGTTAAAAATTGGAGAACACTGATTCACCCCCCTTCTCAATGTTCCTTGATTCCAATAGATTCAACGTATTTTGGTGCAAAAGAGGACCATTCCCACCATAAACGTACCCATCTAGATGCATTGGAATAGTCCATTTGGTCACACGAGTTGTAGAATGAAATTTGTACCACTTCGAAACTTTACATTGCTTGTATTTGACACTTTTTCCATCAAGTGAAAATTGGCCACCACGGGAAAATGACTCTAATATAACAAAAAATAAGAGATTTTATTGTAGAGGGTCCAAACACGATCCCGTAGACTCAAATAGAGAGTTTCTAAGCATCATAGTTTATGAGTAATAGTCTGTCAAAGTTTGCAACCATTTTGCACTTTGGACCATTAAGGGATCAAGCCGGTTGAACGTAGATTAGTGTGATTCAACATGTTTGCATGCAAAAGAGTACCATGCCTAGCACAAATGTACCCATCTAGATGCATTGGAACAATCTATTTGGTCACACAAGTTGTAGAACGAAAGTTGCACCACTTTGCAACTTTACATTACTTGCATTTGACACTTTTTCCATCAAGTGAAAATTGGAAAACACGAGAAAATGACTCTGAGATAATTAAATTTGATAGAGGTTATTGTAGAGGGGCCCAACACAATCTCATAGACTTAGATGAATAATTCATAAGAATCATGGTTTCTGAGTAATAGCCTATCAAAGATTTCAACCATTATGCACTTTGGACCCTTAAAGGATCGAGCTGGTTGAACATAGCTCAGAGTGATTTAGTCTGTTTGGGTGAAAAAGAGGACCATGCATAGCATAAACATACCCATCCGAACATGTTAGAACAGTTCATTTGGTCACATGAGTTGTAGAATGAAAGTTGCACTACTTTGCAACTTTACATTGCTTGCATTTGACACTTTTTCTATCAAGTGAAAACTAAACACTACGAAAAAATGACTCTGAGATAACAAAAACTGAGAGAGATTTTTGTAGAGGGGCCCAATGCGATCCCATATGCTCACACAGAGAGTTCGTAAGCATCACAGTTCTCAAGTAATAGCCCATCAAAGATTGTTTCCCTTTTGCACTTTGGATTCCTAAGGGATCAAGTCGGTTGAACGTAGCTTAGAGTGATTCGACATGTTTGGGTGTGAAATAGAACCATGCCTAGCATAAACATACCAATTTGGATGTTTTGAAATAATTTGTTTGGTCACACGAGTTGCAAAATGAAAGTTGCACCACTTTGCAACTTTACACTACTTGCATTTGACACTTTTTCCATCAAGTGAAAACTGGACACCATGAGAAAATGACTCTGAGATAACAAAAACTGAGAGAAGTTATTGTAGAAGGGCCCAAGACGATCCCATAGACTTAGATGGTGATCTGTAATTAGAGGTTTACAAAATAACTTGAAAATTAATCCTAATTATAGTTTTTCCCTGATCGCAACAAAATTGTGTGACTATGTTTAACCATTGAAATTACAAAATAAGTTCACATTTATATAACTAATTATTGAAATGTTGTAACTAGAACTCAAATAGCGAATTGAAAAATGAAAAGAAATAGAGAGAATGATAGATAGAAGATAGAAGAATAAGTCAGAAGAGGAGATAACACCGGTTGATAACGGAGTTCATCTAATCAGGACTACGTCTCCGGGGCCACTTCTCAAGTATGACCACTTTATTAATGTTTCCAAAAAATAGAAATGCCTTGTTACAATATCCAAGCTCCAAAAATTGCATAAAATTTCTCACAATCTCCTCTCAACACTTGAAGACACTGAAAAAGCCTTTATGCTTACAATATTCCCCTCCAAAGAATTATTTCTACAAAATGAACTTGACTAATTACAAGCCAAAGCACACCCCTTTATATACCAATTTATTTTCTAATATGGGCTAAAACCATATTATTTTGCAAATATACCCATATCTCCAATATCTCCCAATTTACTATAGAAAATCTCAAATAATCCACTTACAATATCCTTAATAAAATTACTTGAGCCCTCTAATAAATTTGAAATATCTTTTAAATCATCTTAAAATATTATTTTAAGCCCTTTAAATATCAAGGATTCAGGCTATGAGAGATTTAACGGTTGTTAATTTATTTTAAGGGGGTTAAATGTTATTTAATGGGAGATTCAACTTCTAGATCTTGTTTAAAATAAACAGACGCCTGCTAAATACTCAACACCATAAATGGTGTGGTTGTCATACACAATTTTAGGAGCAGAGGGATTGGAAGTTCAAACCCCACCTTGTATTTTGAGAACATAATTTCAAATTGTTCTTTATCAAAACTTGTTGATGTTCGTTGCATGTTGAAGCGAGATGCTAGGCGGATTGGTAGGCGGGAATAGTGGTGAATGAAGGGTCATGGGTTCAAATCCCATACCAAACGTATTTTTTAGTAAATAAAACTATCTCAAACTGACTCGAACTGAGGAGATAAAGGGGTGCCATGTGTCAACATGCAAATGGCTGGAGGAGTGCCACATGTCAGTTGGTGATTCACCTAGAGATGCCACTTGTCAACTCATGATTGATCCTAAACTTGCCACATCAACATCCTCGTCAACTACAACATATCTCACTCAGATTTGTCCACGTCATCATGTCTGCTGACTATACATGCCATGTCACTATGCTGACATCATCAAGTCAAGCCATTTTGATTGAAACTTTGACTTGGCATAACTTGGTCATATAGACTTTGTTTTCGATGAAACAAAAAGCGTCAGAATCATGGCAACGAGCTCTACCACTTGGTGTCATTTTTGCCTCATTTTGAGATCAATTTTCTACCTTTTTCCTAGCCCCCTAATTTGCTAGTTTGCCAGACCTTTGACTGCACATAACTTCTGCATCCTTACTCCTTTTGAGCCGTTCAAGTTGCGTCAAGTCTATGTCGGCAAGCTCTATGCTATGCAAATATTTTTTGTTGGATTTTGAGACTGTGAATTCTTAGGTTTTTTGGATCCATTTGGATTAGATAGAGAGTTCGTAAGCATCACAGTTTCCGAGTAGTATCCCATCAAAGATTGCTACCCTTTTACACTTTGGACCCTTAAGGGATCTGTGATAGGGAAAATTTTGGTGCTAGAATACGAGCAACAAACAAAGGAAAGAAAATAACACTAAAAACACTCTACACCTCAAGATTAGCCTAGTTGGATTCAATGCAAAATAAAGGCAACAAAATGAAACCTTTTACCTTGTCTCGAATCAATCCTTTGTTGACCCTTCGATCTTTGGTGTTGTATGCTCCTTGGATGGAAAGAGATGCAAGCTATAAGATAGATGGAAAATGGATGAAAGTGGATGCAAACATCAAAAATGACTAACTATGGATTGAGAAATTTTTTTGCAAGAGTTTGGCTAGCACAATGATCTCCCCCAAAATGAGAGAAAAGATGGGGGTATTTATAGAGATTTTGGAACTCTCTAGGGAAATGGATGGTCAAGATTGAGCCACCAAGATCAAGATGTAGGGCTAAGGTGAGTTGAGAACTCACAAGCCCTCACATCTGGACATGCGGCATGTGATATGGTTTAAAAATGGTGATGTGTACATGAGGTGGAAGGATAGTACATGACATGAAGGTACTATAGAGTACCTTGGGATTGGACAAGATCTCCTTATAAATGAGGTCCTTGTCCCCATGTGGGTGAAAGGACATGTGAGGAACTAAAAATTCCTCAAATATTCTCATGGGGATGAGAGAAGGAATTTAAAATTCCTTTAAATGCATTGGGGGATTAAATATGAATTAAAAATTCACATGGGGAATGGAGTGCCTTGTTCAAAAAGAGAAAGCTTTTAATGAAGTTGACTAAGGACACATTCCATAAATGATATGGGCGTTAGAAATGACCTAATTAGGTGATTAAGGTTGTGCAAGTAGTTGATTAGACTAATTAATGACATGTTAGAGGCAAGTGGGAAATGATGCAGGATGTGATCCTAATGATGATTAAGAGTGTGCACATATTAATCATAAATTAATTATGACTAAGAAAGAGGGTTAGATTGCTAAGAGGGATTAGAGGCCAACTTGCAATAGTTGGAGGATGTGACAATGAGAGAGAAAATTAGAAATTTAAAAATAAATTCAAAATTCCAAAAGATAATGACTAAATTGAATAAAGTGATACATTTATTTAATTTAGAGAGGAAAGAGGGGAAAAGTATTTATTAAATTAAATACATTGGGAAACCTTATGGAAGACACCAAAATATTAATTAAATGAATGATTTAACTAATACCGACAAAGAGGATGATTTAAATGAGCAAATGGATGATTAAGGAGATGACTTTGACCATATGGAAGTGGTCAAATTTAGATGTCTACATTTTTTCCCTCTTTGAAACACTATTAGGATAATAGGGTTTCGAAGAAAAAATAAAATACAGTCGACTCTATGGAAGAAGCGACCAGAAAAGAGATGCCTCAGCATGGGAGAGACTGTGTGAACTACCCAAACAAAGGAAAAACAAAGAGGATAACCCAGTCTCGCAAGGGAAGGTTTATGATGAAGGGTTGGGAGAGAATGGTAGGGTATGCCCCCTCGAGAAGGGGATAGGGACGGAAAAGGGGGCCCTGGGCAACTTCTCTCGAAAGTATGAAGTGGTACATATCGATGGAAAAAGCACAAAAAATCTAGAAGATTGGTGCTTGAATGGAGGAAAATGGGATTACAGTGTGGAAATGGCGGCCCTAGGAAGATAAGGGGGGATGAAATTAATTGAGGCTTAAAAAAAGTTAAATAAAACAAAAAAATTCTTTTCATTTTAAAAAGTGAAAAAAGGGGGGAAAAATCTATAAAAGGTAATTGAAGGAGTTATCTCTCCTCATTTGGACAACTATTAAGTGAGGAGAAAAGGGAGAAGAGGAGAGAGCCAAAGGGAGGAGACATGATGCTGAAGTATGATTCAGACATCATTCATCGAGGGGACGAGAGACGACGATTCATTAGTGAGTGTATCGTGCCATGCTAGGTGAGTTTGAAACCCCACTTTGTGATTTTAGTCAATTTTTCTAATATTTTGCAAAAACAAAAATATGGGTTATGTGGGGATGCTCGGGAGGAAAAATGGGTTAGTGGAAAATTTTTTCAAAAAAAAGTTTTTTGGGGGGGGGGAAGGGATTAGTTTAGGGTAGGGGTGGTGGGGGGGCTAGACGGGCCCGGGTGGGTCTACCCAGGCCCGGGCGGGTCTACCCAGCCAGCGCAGGTGGGTCTGTTCGAGCTTGGGTAGGTCCACCCAAGCTTGGCAGAGGCCCACCTAGCCAGCCCGGGCGGGTCCTCTCGAGTTGAGCGAAGGCCTGCCTAGCCTGCGTAGGTGGGTCCACTCGGGCTTGGACGGGCTCACTCACGAGCTCGAGCAGGTACTCCTGGGCTCAGTTGGGTCTTCTCGGGCTCAGGTGGGTCTGCCCATGAGCTCAAGCAGGTCCGCCCAGGCTCGGGCGGGCTCACTCACGAGCTCGAGCGGGTCCACCCAATGGTCGGGGCGAAGCTGGGATGACCAAAAAAAAGAAGATAGGGAAAAAGGGCAAGGGGGGATGGAGAAATAATGGGATGGGGAAGGGAAATACCGGGGTGAGAAAAATGGTAGGACAAATAAAATGGGGGCAAAATGATGCCAGAAGAAACTGACAAAGTGGTATTGTGATGGATGCAGAAGGTGGAGAGTTTGCGGATGCGAGAGATACGGTCCAAGGTGTTGACGAGATGCATGGCACAAATGATGGACACAGACCACCAAAGATTAGCAGAGGCTAGACTATTTCATATGCTGTCATATCCTACGATTAAGGCCCACAGGGCCATGCTGACAACCTTGATAGAGTGTTGGAACTCGGCGACATCGACATTCCATCTACCGACTGGGGAGATGATGGTGACCTTGGAGGATGTTTGGTGGATTCTGAGGCTTCCTCTAGCAAGGCTTGTGATTAGCAAGTGTTGGAAGATGAACAAGGCATTGGATGAGTCCGTGCATGTGGTTTTTGGCAGTGATAATCTACCAGTTTAGTGGGGGCAGCTAGATGTGGATAGGTGTCTGTCTTGCAGGGTACATACATTGTCTTTGTACTTAGCGGGACTGATTAGCGAGATCTTGGTGCCAGACCGGAGTGGTCAATTCCTACATCTTAGGTTCGTCAAGGTGATTCAGCATATCATCGAGGGCTGAGAGGAGCAGTTTGCATGGGGGACATGCATGTTGGCAGAGCTATATCGAGACATGCATCGCGTATGCTACAAGAAGGCATTGAGTGTGGCCCATGTCACACTACTACAGGTTTGGGCATGGGAGCACATTAGGGTGACTAGATTGATTGTGCACAAATTAGGAGAGTAGGATGATAGAGAGGCCGTGGCCTAGGGTTGGGGAGCAGAGGCGGGAGAAATACTGTGATATCAAGATGTGAGGGATGTAGATATATGGAGGAGATGGTTAGATGATGTGTAGGAAGAGATGATAGTGTGGTGTCCTTATATGCTATGACATTTTAGGGGTTGGAGGGGTGATGAGGAGGCACACAACGGTAACTTTACCCGCTGTTATATTTGTAGACATCCAAATTTGGACACTTAATTTATCCAAATTTATCACTTTTCGTCTAAACATCCTCTTATCCGAGTTAATTAAGTAATATTACTATTATTTAATTAATATCTTTAATTCTGCTAAATCCCTAAGGTATTTAATTAATAATTAAAATGCGCATACCCTCCATAATCCTCTTTTCATCAAATAAAATTAAAATAAATATTACATTTATTTAATTCCTCTATGTCATTTTATCTCATCCTAATCTATTTCCTAATCTCTTCATTAAAGGATGTGCACATGCCTAATCCTTGATTAGGATGTCCACATCCTCCAACTTTTGCAAAGTTGGCTTTTAATCTAGTAGCCCCTAATTATCCTCCTAATTCTTGGTGATAAGCCTAATCATTCCCAAGAATTTTTAATTCCTTTTTGTTCCTAGATTCCCCTCCTTTATATGTGAATTTTTAATTCACATTCCATCCTTCCAAGGCTTCTAGAACCTTGGACTTGTCACAATCTCCATATGTGACCAACCTTGGACTTGTCACAATCTCCACATGTGACCAAGTCCCACCTTTTTGGAGCCCATCTTTTATCTTTTAGACTTTCCTAAGAATGTGAATTTTTAATTCACACTTATTTCCCCAACCACTTTTCCTTTTCCCATGTAGATTTTTGAGGAATTCCAAAATTCCTCAAATATCCCTTTCACTCCCACTTGGGGACAAGGAATCCCTTTTTGTGGAAATCTCCTCACTCTCCCAAGGTGCTTGGAAGGTACTTGTCCTTCCTCCACCTCATGTACCTTTTGGCCACCTCACTTACACCTCATCTCCCCTTAGCCACTTCACCCTCCACATGTCAAGATGTGAGGGCTTGTGGGTTCTCAACCCACCATAGCCCTTCATCTTGGCCTTGTTGGATGTATCTTGACCGTTGAATTCTCTAGAGAATTCAAATTCTTTTATAAATACCCCTCCTTAAGGACATTTTCAACACTTAGAATTTTCATAATTGCATGCTGTCAATTTGCATCCTTGATCCTTTGCCATCATTTAGCCATTTCATTTAGTCATTTTGCACATATAATCTTGCATTTTAGTAACTCAATCCATCATCTAAGGAGCACACAAATCATTCCAAGCAAGGGCCAATCAAGGAGAAATCAACAGCAAGGAAGGTGAAAACTATTTGTGTCTTATTTTGTCCATTTTCCTTATTGTTTATCACTCTTTTGGCTAATCTTGAGGTGTCCTTGGTATTTTGTCATTTGCATTTTTAAGTTGTTTTGCACACTAGAGTAGGATAAATTCTAAGGTATACATTTCTGGCACACCCAGTGGGACCCACAAATGGGTTCTTGCATTTAACCCCCATTTTTGTTAAGTATTTTGTAGGAAAATGTCGTAGAAAGGCGGAAGTGCCCTCTGTTTTACCGCAGAAAGGCGGAAGCGCCCTCCTTTTTACTGCAGAAAGGCGGAAGCGCCCTCTGTCCTACTACAGAAAGGCGGAAGCGCCCTCTGCTTTACTATAGAAAGGTGGAAGCGCCCTCTTCTTTACTGCAGAAAGGTAGAAGCACCCCCTACCTTACCGCAGAAAGGCGGAAGTGCCCTCTTGTCTGCTACAAAAAGGTAGTAGCACCCCACATCTGAAAGTTTTATTCCTTCTAACACATTTGCTGTGATTAGGGATATATTTAGAAGGTTTTTCTAACACTTTTCTTGCAGTGGGAGGGGCACAACTTTCCTTTTTTCTTTAAAATCTGACAAAGTTTATTTCAAAAAGGCGCCATCACCCTCTAGGCCGCTACAAAAAGGCGGTAGCGCCCCACATCTGAAAGTTTTATTCCTCCTAACACATTTGCTGTGATTAGGGATATATTTAGAAGGTTTTTCTAACACTTTTCTTGCAGTGGGAGGGGCACAACTTTCCTTTTTTCTTTAAAATCTGACAAAGTTTACCGCAGAAAGGTGGAAGCACCCTCCCTTTTACTGCAGAAAGGTGGAAGCACCCCTATTTTTGCTGCAGAAAGGCGGAAGCGCCCCTATTTTGGTACAGAAAGGCGGAAGCGCCCCTGATTTGCAACAGAAAAGTGGAAGCGCCCCTAGTTTGCCATAGAAAGCTGTCTACGCCCCTGATTTTGCTGTCAACGCCCCTAAAAGCTGTCAAAGCCCCTGATTTTGTTGTGTACACCCCTAATTTTGCTGTCAACACCCTTGATTTTACTGCAAAAAGCTGTCAACGTCCCTTATTTTGCTGTTAACGCCCCTGATTTACTGCAGAAAGCTGACTACGCCCCTTTAACTTCCTGGGGCCATCATTTACAAACCGTGCATCAGATTGACTTTGTCCAAAAACAAAAGTTGCTTAGTTTTTCAAGCTCTATCCAGTGGTACCTTCCATTTTCTCCTATCAATAATTTGACCATCCCGAGGTGGCTACGCACCGCATCGCGGGGTGGACACGCCCCTAACTTCTCGGGGTTGTCATTTACAAACCGTGCATCGAATCAACTTCATTCAAAAACCAAAATTTTTCAATTTTTTGAGCTCTATCTAGTGGTACATTTTTTTCTATCTAATCAAACCAATCCATTCCTCCAATCATCTAATCAATCCAAGCACCCCAATCCTATTAAGTTCATCCAATCACAATTATCCAATCAACATCATCTAATCATTTGATCCTATCCAATCAAATTGATCTAGTACTTTAATCAAATTCATCAAATAATCTACCCAATCCAATCATCTGTCTACCGAATCCCATCAAAATCAAAAGCAATCTCATCCAATCATCCTAATCTGAGCTTTTGTCCAATCCTGATCTGAGCTTGACCAAAATCTCGATTTGAGCTTTAATCCATTCCCATCCAAAATATTTTATCCATCCTCTTTATCCTTTCACCATCATGAGTCCTTATCCTCCATCAATAGTGGTCAAGGGAAACCCTAATTACATCGATAACGATAATGAAAGTCTTGTCGATCAAGAGGTATATGACATAGATCCCCTTTACACTATCATATGTAGTAAGCTTTCTCCACCCACTTTCCAAAATCCAATTACTCCTATGAGCTATCTCGTTATGTCTTCATCCATGCCTAATCATGCTCCTTATACTACCTTTGACAAGGGATATCCATCATACCCTTCATCTACATCATCCTCTTATCCAACACCCACATTATCTTATCCTAGTCTACCATCTCAATACCCCTATCCTAATCCCCCATCCACATCCTCCTATCTAAATCCTTCATCCGCATATACCCACTACCCTAATCTTCCATGCCAATCTTCCCATACTAATCCTACATCCGCACCCTTTTACCTTAATCCTACATCCATGTCTCCTCATCCTAATCCATCAACCCAATATTATAATCCATCGCCCACATCTTCGTGTTCCACTATACCACCTATATCCTTTTGTCCTAATCCACAATCCATGTCCCCCTATCTTAATTCACCACTCCAATATCCTTACCTTAACCCTCCATCCAATCCTAGTCCTCCTTCTACTCCTAGTCCTCCATCCAATCCCATTCATCCATCTACTCCTAGTCCTCCATCCAATCCCAATCCCCCATCTACTCATGGTCTTACATTCAATCCCATTCCTCCATCTAACCCTAGTCCACCAATCCATAATCCCTCATCCATTTCTACCACCCTAGCCAAGCCAACCATATGCAAGTCTCTCATTTCAGAAGTTCTCCAAGGACTCATTACAAAGAAGCCATCCCCAACTCCACATCTTGAAGTCATGAAACCATGCCATCTTGATCCATCATCCATGGTCACTAGTGGTGAGACCCTTTTCCATACCACACCTATTATTGACGTTACCACCCTTAGTACTGCTCAAACCATTGGAACCATTGAACCCCCACCTCCTACTCCAAGAACCACTGAATCCATCGAAGACACCCAATTCCAATCCACTCCTACTCCTAGATCCACCCAAATCCAATCCACTCCTCCCACTCCTAGTAGCACCAAAACCCATTCCAATGAACCTCATGAATATTTCATCCCTCCATCTTCCCCACTTGAAGAGTCCCAACAAGACTCCATTACCATGCCTCCCGCACATGATGAGTCACACCAAGAGTCTAATCCAAAGCATGCTAGCATATCCCCTTCTCCAGATCAAGATCCTACCATCCCATTTAGTCCACCTCAAGATCACAACCCCCCATCCATTCCATCCCATGATCCCCTTGTCATTCAAGCTTCCACTGCTACATCTCCATCTCCATTGCATGAGCCTACTACCACAAATCCAGATCCTATCATGGCCCCTACTCCCTCTCCTGATGTTGCTATCCCATCATGTCCTTCTCATGATCCCCCATCATCACCTAAAAATGCTATCCCCACACCACTTGCATATCCCCTTGGTCCTCTCACATTCCTCCATGGTGGTCTCCTCGCAAAAGAAAAAAAAATCATATACACCAACCCTCCTCTTCCACCTAATAATGAACTCGCATCATTCTTCCAGAATAACAAAAATCCTATCCTAGATCGAATACTCAAGAGAATGAACTATCAAGGAAAAGGTTTAGGGCTTCATGAGCAAGGTATTATAGAGCCCATCCAAGCTAAAGAACACTTGTATCCGCAAGGTCTCGGATGTACTACTCATGACTCGCAATCCAAAAATGTTGGTACAACCTCTAGACGTGGCCCTCAACAAGCCTCCTTTCCAAAATAAATATAGGCTCTTTCCATCACTCCACCAAATCATATGTTGCCATCCCTCCTCCTCTATCGTATCACCTCAAAACAACCGTCCATATTCCTCCTTCATCTGCTCCATCCATTTTGGGTCCTTACATCCCTCCATCTACCATCTTCAATCCTCCATCTACCATGCCCTTTGTTTCAGTCTTCTACATCTATTTTGGGACCCTATATCCCAAAATCACTTCTCCATCTCATCCATCATAAACATCCTCTTCACATACCCTATAGTCAGATCACTGTGCTGGCACATACCAAACATCCTCCATCTACACATAATCCCCATACTCCTACCTCCATCACTCCACATCATCCATCTCTCACACCCATCCCATTGCTACTAAAAGCACTTTGGTTGTTAAAGAAAAAAAATGCATAAATCCAAGCATCCACATGAATCTATGGCTTCCCATGTCCCCTCCAAAAGACATGGTGAAGAAAAAATAAATCTAAATCTACATCAAATCCATAGGCCACAAAGGCCCACCAAAGAAAAGATCAAAACCATGTGGATCCCAAAGAAAAAAGATGCAATGCCATCATATGAAAAATCTGTAAGAACATCCAAAGTCGCCAATCCAAAAGCTAATCATACACCCATTTCATCTCCTAAGTTTGTTTTGGGTCCTTATGTCCCACCACCATTCCATCTCCTCCACAGTCCCCACATTCTTCATCATCCCTAATCCCATTATTCAATATCCACCTCACCACATGCCAATGTTGGTCGTGAAACACATCTCCCCGCATCACATATCCAACCCTACCATTCTATCCATACCTTTTCTCTAACATCCCATCCATTATCCTACACCAACTCCCCATCAAATCCTCTACTCCACCTCCTCATGTAATCCATTTAGTACAATAGTTGTACCAAACATCTAGTCAGGGGCTTACTTTCAAACATGGGCCCATAAATTAATCTTTGATCCTTTATCACATGTCTTCTAAATTTGCTTTCATCCACTTTTTTATCCTACCATCTCCTTCGTGATGTACATCCAAAAAGTCAAAAACCATTAAATAAAAACAAAAAAAAACAAAACAAAACAAAATAGGAAAGAGAAATAATCCATGCAATGGTGAAAACTTGGCAAACAAATGCCTTGGATAAATACCATGATGAAAACCTGGCAAACAGGCGTCATGCGTAAATCCCCATCTGCACTTGGGGGCAACTTCCTGATATGCATTCCCTCCATCCTCTATGCTTCTAGCTATGCACCCGTCTCCCTATTATCCATCCTCTTCATAAATCCCCCGCGTCCCACCTATCCTCCACATCCTACCATTATATCCCATTTATCTCCCATTCCCTCCATCCTTCTTGTGATCTTGATCAAAATAGGGGCACCTATCTATGCATGCTTTGGACACCTATTGGTATACATCCCCTTCATCCATGTTCTATCATATTCCTTAGTCACCCATCCTATTCTCATCTAGTTATCTCCTTTATCTTCCCATCCACTTGTTTTTTGTCCCTCATGCCTCCTCATATATGACATATCTAGAGTGGGGGCATCTACTTCCTTTGTGACATAGTCCTTGGAGACATCCATCTATCCTAGCATCCCTTTCATCTCCCAATCCTTATATTCCCATCCATCCAAACAATCCCTCCCCTCCCCCATCCCTATATCTTTATTCAATCTGCCATCTTTATCCTTATCCCATCTCATCCCATCTCACAATCCTTTGTCATTGGTATCTGGCTATAGGCCTCCCCCCATGCAACCCAAGGCCATTTATCTTATCATCATCACCCCTGCTTCTTTTGCACATCTTTCCTATCTCATCATTCATCACTTCATCATTCATCTATATGGCATGTCATTTTCCCACTTCATCTTTGATGATTTGGATAACTATCCCATCCCTAAGCTTTATATAGTCACTATCCTCCAATCCAATCCAATCCAATAGGTCTATCCTATCTTGTTGTATCGGTCCCATCTTTTTATCCACTTATCCTATCATCATCCATCATCCTTTATCCATTGTTTGCCTTTGGTCTTGTCGCACTACGTTGCCCCTGTGCTTTCATGTAGGCAAGGTTGATCATTTGATCCGCCCCTGGGGTTCCATCATCGATCTTTATTGTCCACTTTGCTCTTCTATCATCTATCATCGGTCTTTCTCCTTTTGTCCATCCTATCTTTACGATCCATCAATGTCTCCATCTTGGTTAGTCATCCACCTTTCACTAAACTACAAGGGCTCTGTGATTTCACGTAGGCAAGGCTAATCTTTGATTGGCCCCTGAGCCCCTAGGTCTTTAGGGTGTGTCTGTCTCATGTCTTGTCTTCCTTGTGTTGCATCATCAAGCTATGCCCTTATCTAGCTGGTTCTTAACAAATGAAACCCACTTGTATCAATAAATCCAATCAGTTTTGAATATCCTACGTCATATCAATTTTTTAGCTTAGTATCCATCATCGGTCTCAATAGGATGCATCCTTCCTAACAGACCTCTACCAACCCAATCCATCCCTTTGATCCTATGAAGTAAAACGATACTTTGAAACCGTGGATTTCATATCTTTGATGTTTCGGATTTTGTTTATCATTTGAGCTCCCTATCATCACTTGTCAAGGCCGCCTACTTATCCACTATTATGGTGTGCCTTTGATTGGTCAACATAGGGGCATATCTTGGATCTTGGTAAGTTCATTTTGTCTTCGGGTTGTCCACATAGTACCTACCAAGATCCTGAGGTCTTGTATTAGTGCCTCGGCATCCTTTGTGCTGTGGTTATCTCTAATACTACCCTGCCCACTAAGGTCATCACACTTTGGGTGTTGATAGCCTTCTTGTTTGTTAGGTTTATTTTATGCATTAGACATCGCTATTAGGCCTTTGGTTCCATATACTCTCGGCATCTTGTGTCTCCTATGCTATAGCAAAATTGCTCCGGAGATGGTGGTACCACATCAGGGATTGCATCTCCCATTCTTCGCATATATCCCCCATCCTCTTACATATCACAATCCCCCCATCCATTCATCCTTCATCCTTATCTCACATTTCTATCCAACCACCAGAATCATCTAATCATATCCTTAGTCTTGTTCCCAGTCTTGTTACCAGCCTTGATCCATCATCATCATCATACATTAGTATCCTTCCCTATCCCTTTGGTGTTGTTTTGGGATGTATCCTTCCCTCATCAACAACACTTTTATCATCATCATCGGGAGGTATTCTTCCTGTCCCTTTAGTGGTGCTCTTGGGATGTATCCTTCTCATCAATACCACTCGGGATGTATCTTTTCCCCTATCTTTTGTGTTGTTTTGGGATCTTTAATTCCCTCATTGACAACCCTCCATCCATCATCAACCCATTTTGGCTTGTACCTTGACTGGGGCAACATCACCTTTTGTCCTCAAATCCATTTGTGCTTCATCCATTTCCATATCACTTACTTCTCCCCATCACCATTCATCATCTTCCTCATCTCCCCTCGTATCACATTCATTTCGAGCACAAACGCAGTTCTCTCTCAACCCGCATGTCCTCTCGAGGGGGCATCCTTCATCCCTAATTGTCATCGTTTTCTTTTTTCCTTCCTAGTCACTCTTTTGAATGACTAGGGCATCTTTTCCAATCTAACTATATCCTCCTGGGTTCTATATTTTAATATTCCTTGAAATGATGCTACTTCGTGAACACCATCTCAAAGAGGGCAAAATGTAGACATCCAAATGGCACACTTAATTTATCCAATTATCACTTTCGCTTCCAAACATCCTTTTATCCTGAAGTTAATTAAGCAATACCACATTTCCACCAATATCTCTTTAACTCGCTGTCCCTACAAGTACTTCCAACCACACCAAACATCTACCCTCCTTAACTTTCATCAAATAAATTAAATAGTTATTACATTTATTTAATTCCTCACATGTCATTTTCATCTAATCCTAATCCATTTCCTAATCTCTTCATTAAGGATGTGCACATGCCTAATCCTTGATTAGGATGTGTCACATCCTCCAACTTTTGTAAGTTAGCTTTTAATCCTAATTAGCCCCTAATTATCCTCTAATTACTGATTAATTAAGCCTAATCATTCCCCAAGGAATTTTTAATTCCTTTTTATTCTTCCTAGATTCCCCTCTTTTATATGTGAATTTTTAATTTACATTCCATCATTCCAAGGCTTCTAGAACCTTGGACTTGTCACAATCTCCATATGTGACCAACCTTAGACTTGTCACAATCTCCACATGTGACCAAGTCCCAGCTTTTTAGAGCCCATCTTTTATCTTTTAGACTTTCCTAAGAATGTGAATTTTTAATTCACACTTATTTCCCCAACCACCTTTCCTTTTCCCATGTAGATTTCTTTGAGGAATTCCAAAATTCAAATGTCCCTTTCACTTCTACTCTGGGGACAAGGAATCCCTTTTTGTGGAAATCTCCTCACTCCCCCAAGGTGCTTGGAAGGTACTTGTCCTTCCTCCACCTCATGTACCTTTTGGCCACCTCACTTACACCTCATCTCCCCTTAGCCACTTCACCCTCCACATGTCAAGATGTGAGGGCTTGTGGGTTCTCAACCCACCATAGCCCTTCATCTTGGCCTTGTTGGATGCATCTTGACTGTTGAATTCTCTAGAGAATTCAAATTCTTCTATAAATACCCCCTCCTTAAGGGCATTTTCAACACTTAGAATTTTCATAATTGCATGCTGCCAATTTGCATCCTCAATCCTTTGCCATCATTTAGCCATCTCATTTAGTCATTTTGCACATCTAATCTTGCATTTTAGTCACTCAATCCATCATCTAAGGAGCACACAAATCATTCCAAGCAAGGGCGAATCAAGGAGAAATCAATAGCAAGGAAGGTGAAAACTATTTGTGTCTTATTTTGTCCATTTTCCTTATTGTTTATCACTCTTTTGGCTAATCTTGAGGTGTCCTTGGTATTTTTTCATTCGCATTTTTAAATTGTTTTGCACACTAGAGTAAGATAAATTCCAAGGTATACAATATTATTGGGAGAGTTCTGGTTATAGTGGAGCTACACAGACCCAATCGGGTGACACGACAGTTTGGAGTGGGGTAGGATATTCCCGCTGCACTGGTGAGATTTCGGTGAGTGTCACAGAAGCAGCCATGGGGGATCCACTAGTCTTGGATGTAGTGTGGGCAGAGTTGGAGACACTACAATTTATGCCATACCCGAACAAGTGGTAGGGGTAGAGGGATGCAGGGGTAACAGATTGATATCGGCAGTGGTTCAGTCGACATCCATTGCCATGGATTACCCCAGTAGTGCTGATTGAGGAAGCACTAGGGTTCGAGTCAGAGCATGAGAGATAGCTGAGGGCGGTGGGATCGGCACCCCGACGGAAAAAGAGAGGAGGTCATGTGAGAGGACCACAAGGGGAGGGACATGAGGTAGTGGGAGCAGCCAAGGAGCCAACAAGGGCAGCTAGGAGGCTATTGAAGCATCTAGGGTAGCCAGGAGGAGGAGATGATGATGCAAATGTCAAGGGGATGGACAAGAGGGGGGAGAGGATGAGGTCAGGGCTATAGCACAATAGGATAGGGGGCCAGAGATCTACGGAGAGAGGGGCCAGGAGGCACGTGCATCCCTGGGAGGTAAACAACAAGAGAGAGGGGAGGAGGCTGAGACCAGCAAAGCACAAGAGAGACAGGATGCAGACATGGCCACAAGAGGGCTTCAACGATAGAGATAGGAGGAGGGTGAGGATAGTAGAGTGCAAAAGAGGATGACAGGGAGCCCCCTAGTGATAGATGTGGATGCGATGGAGGCATCAGCAGAGAGTGAGGGG
>VDFB02023231.1:0-14370 GCA_007258455.2 Sequoia sempervirens
AAGAACTACAAAAAAGTGTTATGCTACTCAGCCAAGTAATAGAGGAGAGGAGTGAAAGCTTACCACCTCCACCAAGATCACTCAAGGCTAATGGAGGAGAAAAATGAGAGGAACTCTTTTGTTCCACACTTGCTCTACTGGAGTGGTGGAGTGTTGATGTTGCTATTATGAAGTCTAAAGTGTTTGGAGATTGAAGATATGGTGAAGAAATTTCTTAGAGCTTGTGAAGATATTGTGAAGCTTTTGAATGAAATGAAGTAGTTGTGTAGAGATGAAATGCATATGAAAGGAGTGAATTTGAAGAAGGAGATGAAAGAAATGACTATATTTGGGTCGGTCGACTGAGGAGGGTGTTACAGGTTGACCCCTAATGGGAAGTGTAATGCCTCTGTAGGCTCCAGGCATGGGAATCTATTAGGGACCTGATAACTTCATGTGGATGTCTATGCGCCATGTGGGCATCCTTGACAAAAACACCTCCACCAATGCTCAAAACAAGCGATAAGTGGGATGCAAGCAGCAGGCTTAGGTGGAATTAATCCTCTGAACTTGGTTTTCTAAGGTCGGTAAAGGTAAAAAGGGGATCTGCACATTGGGTGATAATTTTCTCTTATACACTAATATTCTCATGACTTCCATCGATTGTATTTTCTAACATCAAAGTATCTTCTTCACAACTAAGAGAGATACTAGGAGAAGAACAAATGTGATTGTCATAATTGTTTGTACTTTCATTCATTTTCCCCATAATTTTTTTTAAAATAGGAGAGGAAACATAAAGGGTGTTGTCATAGATCTTAAAGTTTTGACCATCCAAAACAAACATATCCTCGTCACTTATACTTCCATCGTATAAAACATTATCACAAGAGGGGAAGATGTTGGGAGATGAATGTAGACTAGTTAAATTTTCAATGGTCTCTTGTTGTGTTATGTGATCACCATGATTAACTATGATTTTGTCCTCTTGGTCATCAATGTATTTCCTAATAAGAGAGGTAGGAGGATAGAAATAATGAGTAATCTCAAAACTCTCATTGATTGGTTCTTCTAACAACAAAATATCTTCTTCACAAATAGGAGAGCTATTAAGAGAAGAATGAATATGATTGTTATGATTTCCTAAGGTTGTATTCTCTTTTGCTAAAGCCTTCACATAGGAGGGGTTATTAACTTTTTCTTAGCATGTCTACATAGGCAAGATAATAGCATTGTTTTACCAATAATGAAAAGCGCTTCTAACCATCTCATGCAATACTTCAATAATGTAAACAATGTATATGCAAAGATGAAAAGTAATTTTAACCAATGTATGCAAAACTTTACAATGTGTATGCAAAAATGAAAAGAACTTTTATCAAACATATGCAAAACTTTATGAATGTAAACATTGTGTATGTAAAAGTGAAAAGTACTTTTATCTATATTATGAAAAGTTTCACAAATGTGAAAAATTTTAGATCCTACGATGTTTGCTATTGAAATGATTTCAAAAATGACTACCCTGCATTGATGTTTTTGACCTTGATGCATAAAACAAAAGTTCCAAAAAAATTTCATACTAATAGTCTATGTTACCATCAAGCTTAGGAAGCACATAAAAAATATTTTTAATGCTATAAAAGGAAATTTAAAATTTGCACTAGGACTAAATCACCCAGAGGGGCATATGAGTTTGACTAAGGGTTTTTTTTTACAATTTTTAGAAAATTTTAAGTTATTTTTATGCTTTTTAGTTTGGATGATCTATAGAAAAAATGAAGATGCAGATTTCAAATGATTTTAAATGATTCAAGATTCAAAAAATGCAACCTATATGCACTTTCACTAATGCAAGATTTAGAAACCCTAGATGTCAATTAACTAATGCAAAGCTCATGTAAGAAAGATCTAGGACTTTAATGGACTCCAAATCAGGAAAGGTGTTCTAAATGAAAGTTCACTAACATGAAACAACGTAAGTGGTGTCCTTTATGGTTTAGGACATAGAACAACACATTTCACAATCATTCATTCAAGGAAAACCCTAGAGATCTCAATTCAATGTACAATGGGGAAAGAGATATGGCAATAGGGCGTCTTAGGGTCTGATTAGAGACTAAAGAGGGTTTCATAACCAAGCTATGGCTTGGAAAGACAAGAAATGAATGCAATATGCTAAGTACGATGTAAAACCTAACTAGATGACGTAGGAAATGAAATTGCATTACATAATATCAATCTGGAAATGAACAAAGGTGCACTTGGAAGATTGATGAGGTCAAAACAAGCTTCAAAACTCTCAAAACTTTTTTTTTTGTTCCCATTTAGACTCATACACTGGTCTAGGTTTTTTATGCCAAAACTAGAATCTAATAGTGTATGATCTGAAACAATTGAAACCTAGAAAAATCCCTATACTAGGACTTATACCCCACAAGTGGAATATTAGTATCACTTAGCTTTTTCAGAGGGTTAAGGCCTCATTCTACTCTCCTATCTCTACCCTGCCTTTCACACTTTGTTTTTAATTTTGAAACCTTGATTTGTAACCTATAGGTAACTTTTAGTTAATATGACAACCTTGTGATGATTTTATGACTTTCTTCAACCTTGTGACCTAATCTTCAAAGGATATTCAAGCTCCAAGACACCTATATCTACAATCACACATGTAGAGAGGAGGAAAAACTTGTTGATTGTTAGGTGACGGGGTTTTTCCTTGGTCAGACCCCATTTAGGTGATAAAACCCAATTATGAGATAATGAAATAAGGACATGAAACATGAAGCATAGAACATGAAACGTGAACAATGATACCTTGATTGATGTCTTGAGATGTAAATCAATAATCTAGCATGAAGTGGCCATGTAGAATGTAGATCTTGATCTTGAAATTTGATATGAGACAATGTATGCAAATGGATCTTTAATGCTACATCACAACACTAGCTCAAAAACATTCTTGATGCTCTATTTCTCTTTGACATGACGATGGATCTTGAATTTTTGCAACAAATGATGAAGACATTTTCCCTTGAATGCCTTAGAAATGATATTGAATTCTCTTGAATGATCTTGTGAAGTCTTGTAAGCTCTTGTAATCATAAACTTGCTATTAGGAAGGCTCTCTTGAAATTATTAGGTAAAAATAAGTGAAATAAAATTGTATTTATACTTGTTTATGCCAAATTTCCTAAAATTACAACACTACAAGCTGACATCTAGGAAGATAAAGTTTTGTCAATAATTTGAATTAAATCTAATTTTTGGAAACATGGGATTCATACGCCACAAGTGGTGTATAATTCCCATTAGGCCTAACTATGGGAAACATTTTTCAAAAATGTTTAGAATGATGCAAAATCCAAATCAGGGGCCCTAAAACTTAGGTGGGACTCATATTCCCAAGGTGGCATATGATTCCCAGATCACTAAATCTAGGCCACACAACCTAAAAACACCTAAATTATGACTGGATGTTGGTTTATGTTAGAATTATCCTTGGAAAGATGTGTTAATTAAGTCTTGTGGATACAAAATTAGGTGAATTAAGGCATAAAGAATCCCAAATTATTAATAAAACCCTAGATTATTGTGGAAGTGTGGTACAACACTTTAGAACACCCTAAATAAGGCATAACTAAGTTCATTTAGTTTACAAGGTCCCAAAACTTAATGTGAAGGTGTAAATAAATACACTTTACAACATTAAATTAAGGAAAAGTTAGGTTTATTTAGCTTAACAAAAAATCCCAAGGCCTAATGTGAATGTTTCAAACACATTACAACACTAGATCAAGGCAACATTAAGTTCAGATTAACATTAATCATTCCCAATTCAAGCAGGGAAAAGGGATAATTTTTCCTTTGTTACATGTGGTTAGGAAGTTTGTTGAAGGATATCTCTTGGGCAGAGATATTTTTCCAAGTATTACAAATATAGTTGGTATTTCTTTTAGAAATGTAGTGTCACTTTATAGTTTTTCTACACTTATTTTATCAGTTTCCTAAGTCTCCAGAGGATATGTTTAGTATGCAAGGAGTTTGAAATGTTAGAAAAAATTCTTCAAGCTATTTGAAGTTCAAGGCATGTGTGGTATTGGATAGTATCATGTAGAATTAAAATCTTGCATGTGGTGTTAAGATAGGACTTACTTAAGGTTCTTGTGGTGGCACACGACATCAAGTTATTTTGGTGGAAATAATTTTTTTTTTTTATCATTGTATTACATGTTTCATGGAATTTTAAATTTGGTACACCTTATGTCATCCTAGCTCTTTGTAGATCTATGTCTGACATGGAAGAGTATCAATGTAATTTCATGTATATATTTCAAATGTTCAAATGCATTACAAGTATCAAGTTTTCATGAGTTTGTATGAGTTGAGTTTTCTACATTAGCAATATTAGTTATGATTGAGTGAGGTGATTTTGAGTATAGAACTATGAAGAAAAGAGTGAGCCATTGTATCAAAAGATAAATCTTAGTAGGGAAGAGTGTTAACATTGACTTTAACACATATCAGAGTTATATTTCAAATTTTCTAGTTTTATCATTATATTCTAGTAGGATTGGTGTTCTACCTATTGTATTATTTCATCAAGGTATTTATTTCTCCATTAGGTTGGTTCCAACTGGAACATTAGGGGATTGTTGTCTATGATAGGTTGATGCCTACTTTAGTGAGTAAAATTCTTATAAATTCTTGCATTATGAGGCTATATTTGGATAGTAGATCCAAGTAGTTATTCTCACTATGATTTTTCCCATCTTGGGTTTCCAAATACATAATATTTTCTCTTGTGTGCTTCGTGTTATTATGTTTTGTTTGTTTATGCTTCAATTGCTTATGTGGAGTTTGTTGTGAAGAATCATATAACTATAGAAAAATTTAAAGGATTCTATAATTGTTTAGATCTACTAATTCACCCCCCCTCTTAGTAGATTGTGTGCCCTTCATCACCATCTCTTCAAAAGAATAATTCCAATAGTAGCGTGTTAGATATGTCAAGGAGCTTTTAAAACCTACCCCCTTTGGGATTGTTAAATGGATGTTATATCCAGTTAGTTTCTCCAAGTTATTCCTAATTCCTTATCTAACCTTGATCAGACTATTAAGGAAACACTAATAGAATTTGGCAAATAAACATGACTACATGACTAAAATTTTTCCTCATCACAGCTAAAAATGACTAAATTCTACTCATTTTTTGTAACACAACTATAATTGACTAAATAAATAAATAATTTGATTGTTAGGTAAAATTAGAGCTATAAATGACTATAAATGACTAAATAATTAGTCACAATGCAAAAATAGTAGTGCCTACTCTCCCATGAACTCCCTTTGGCCTTGGGACTTCAAAAAGTCATATTTTTTTGTATTAATAAAAGATCACAAGGGAAAGGTTTCAATAGAAGGAAAAGATAGAATAAAGTGAGAATGGAGGAAGATATGCAGTCTATATTTTTATTAGAAGAGGGAGGTATCAGTGCATGTCTAAGACCCCTCTGGTTTGCAAGGATCAAATAGGGAGATACACATTGTATATCTTGATGTTGGAGGTCATCTAGAGTCATTTTAGAGGAGAGACATAGTGTAATATTAAATCTAGAGTTCACTAGGATAATTTGTAGAGGAGATACATAGTGTATGTCTTAAAACTAGAGGTTGATTGAGGTTGTTTTTGAGGATCGCAGAGACATGCTCAGTGCAAACCCACAGATATGAGGCTATTTGGGGCCATTTGAGAGATCACATAAGGAGAGACTAGTGTATATAAAAAATATAGAAGTTTATCTAGGGCCACTTGTAGGAATCACAAAGAGAGTTATATAGTGAATATTAAAAATTTAGAAGTTATCAAGAGATATTTGCATCGGTCTCATAGGGAGATACCAATCACATTTCAAATAATTAGAATTTAAGAAGTATAAAGGGATATACATAGTGTATATCCAACAATTGACATGAATTATAGAGGGAGATGCACATTGTGTATCCAAAAACAAGATCTTATTTACAAGATTTATTGAGGGAGATATGGTGCATATAACAAAATTGGGGTTTATCAATAGACATTTGGGGTGATTTAAGTTAATAGAAATTTATGTCAAGGAGGTTTGTCTAGAGGGTTTCAATTCCTATGCAATGAGGACAATCATGCCTAATTTTGATCCCTTTTTTGATGTAATAACTAGTCTAAGTGGCTCAAGGCAATCAATTATATTTGACCCAATTTGTTTCATGCTTAGAATTACCAATTTATAGCAAGTTAGAGCTTCAAATTTGTAGGAGTTGGTGTACAAGAAAGTGCAAGGTGGAGTGACAAAGACCATTGTTTCTACTATTTTTGATAATTTTGATCATAGTCACGGTCCCATTGGATATGAAGAAAAACTGAGATCACTATAACTGAATAGGTATTTATCCATTTAATTTTCTTTCAAATCCTTTAATTTCAAAATAATCCTCAAATAGTATGTGGTATAATATTCAAGTTTTCTTGCAGTCAGTTTGGCCAAAAAAAAATTCCTTAGCTAGGTGTATCTGTTGCCTCAAAGTCACCATAGAATTGCACCTAGACTTGTTTCCTAAATATGTTGCACACATATTTGGATGCTTATTTTAATCCAATTTTGAATACTTAACATGTCTTCTATGGATTTGAGTATTCCACACCCAGAGTTGGATGCAATATTTTGCTCGTTATGAATGCTTAATATGCTTTTGTAGGTTTTACTAAGCTATATTAAAACTTGGATGTAGAATTTTACCTAATTTGAATGCTCAACATGCTTACTACAATTTTAGAAATGTATTACTCAAACATCAATGTGGCATTATAACCAATTCAAAGCTTAAACATGTCTCCTTTAGATCTTAGATTATGTAATTTGTCTTAAAGTAATTGGCTTTTATGTTGTGCTCCATGTTCCTGGTATTTTCATAGGATTCTCTCCTAACATAAATAGCCAGGAAATTAAGCGCAAAATTGATTTTACATGTGCAGATACAACTTACACAAGACTCATGGGTTGAGTTTGGATGATTGGGTGTGGTTTTTATGATTTTTTTCTACCAAAATATGGAAAGTCTCAGGTTCATACTTAGAAGTATTGAGAACATACTTGAGGCCACAATAGAGAACAACAAAAGCTAGATCAGTTATTCCTTCTTGATTATTGGAGTAGCAAATGGGTTCCATTAGAAGAGAGATTGAAGCAAGAAATGTTAAAACTAAACTTAATTCTCATAAAAAGAGAAACATTTTATAGGTGGTATGTGTTGAAATCTTCAAAATATATGTAAATATTGTTAACATTCAATGCATTAACATATTATTTAAGATCTACAAATAGTGGTTACAATCATTGTATTACTACATTCAAAATTTTAAGCTTTGTTTCCTTTAAATTTTTGTATATTTGATAATAGTCACCTTATGCCATGTTTTCTTGAATAATGTGCAATCTTAGTGCAATGGAAAGAATTAAATGTAGGTTAGACATTCAAAATATTCCCACTTTCCATTAGATTGATCTCTTGAAATACTAGAAAGTTCTATTCCAACTAGTGCAGTAATTCTCTTCATCTTGCGTTTTGGGTTTCTTTTGGTGGATTTGATGAATTCCTTAGTTTTTCATAGTTCATTCATGGAAAAATTGAGCGGAAATAATGACAATGTGATATTTTTTTTGGATTTGTGATGTCTTGGTACTACAAAGTGCACTATTGCACCATTTATATTTGCTTTTAGGATGTTAATCCTATTAAAGGAAGATCCCTCAAAGATCAAATTACACCAAAATCATGCTAAATTCATTACCTTCACCACAAAAATTAGTAATATTTTGACCTCGGTGTAGTCTAGGAGTAACATTTGAAGGCACATTGAGGAAAACACAATGACAAGGACAGTTGTCATATGTTAAACCTAAGGGAAAAGAAAAACAATGAATCAGTCATTAAGAATATTATGGTAGACCTCTTTACAATGCACCATCAAGTCAAGAGAATACATCAAATTATAGCCAATACGTTTCAAAAGTAAAAAATAGTCCACAAAGGAATACATTTCAGTATGGACATTTAAAGATGAAGTACGTCAGATATATACAATGCAATACCATAGGTATAATTAACAAGGTATGAATGAGCAAGAAGTTCTTAGTAGATTGTGTCATGAACCTTGAAGCAATAGTAGGATATCCACCTCAAGGTTTAAGTAAACCTATGGTAATCAAGTGCTCTCTTTTCCATTCTAAATTTTATTCCTAATTTCATCCATGAAGAACTTCCTCAGCCTAGAGATCCTGCTGTTAGCCATAACTTTATTAGGTGTCGAGGATAGCTTTGAGTTTTTACCCAAGAAGCAATTGACAAAATTTTGCCTTACTAGATACAATGTGTTGAAAAGCTCTATTCATTCTGGAAAAGAGTTCCTGAGAGTATAATGCATAGTTTTGAACTAAATTTTTTGCATGAATTCTATATCTTTGATTGGCTATTTCAAACTTGATGACCTTCATCAAGAATGAGTAGACCTAGGCTCTCTAAAAGAAGTTTCCCTATATGCTTATCCTCTTTAGGAATTTTCATATTTGTCTCACAAGTTATGTATACAAAAATATTATAGATAATAACAAGCATACTTTTTCTTCTATGCCACTCATGAAGCATCACCAAATGCCTCAATTTTTCATTTTTTTCCCATGATCTAGTTGCTCTTAGCCAATTTTATAATCTCTTCATATCCACTATTTCAATGAATTTCATTCCAAAAGTTCATTGGTTTGTTTAGCATGTAAACTAGAATTTCAATACTCCACTTCTTGAACTCTCTTTCCCAAGGGAAAACCATGTTTTTTTGGAGCAATAATCAAAGGCTTGCTTCTAGTAAACAATTTGAGGTTGGTCTTTAGAAAACTTATTTCTCATGCTCCGAGTGTAGGAACATTTATCATTATTTATCATGCTTCCGGCATAGGAAAAAAAATGTATAATGAGAAATGTTTTTCATGTGCCTGGAGCATGAGAAATAAGTTTTTTAAAGACCTACCTATAATTGTTTAATAGAAGCGAGGCTTTGATTATTTCTCCAAAAAAAATGCTTTTCCCTTGACATTCTAGTTTACATGTTAAATAGATCAAGGACCTTTTGGAATGAAATTCATTCAAACTATGAATATGAAGAGATTATAGAACTAGGTAAGAGAAACCAAATCATGGGGAAAAAATTGAAAAAATTGAGGCATTTGGTGATGCTTTATGAGTGGCATAGAAGAAAAATTGTGCTTGTTATTACTTGTATACATCCAAAATTGGTCTTGATTATTTAATTAATAAAAATATTTATTTCTTCTATTGTATAAATAAATTTCAAAATTTATTTATCTAGTTTGTATTTCTTAATTCTTCTTATCTAAACCACTTTCTTCATGAATTAATTAAATAAATAAATTTAACTAATTCATTTTATTTGATTAACTCCCTTTCATTAAATTTGAATTCTTAATTCGAATTTTGTCACATTTCTCCATATTCTTCTAACCTCCTTCCACATCATCTTCCATCTCACCATGTGTCACATGAAAATAATTATTCCTAATTTCTAAAATGGGTATTTACCCTAACAATCTAAACTCAGGGACACATGGCTCTCCTTTCCATTTATTCCTTTCTACTTACAAGATTTTTCTATTAAAGGGGACAACTTCCTTAATTCTCTAACCTCCCTATTCTCGCAATCCATTGATTTCTCCGACTTTGATCCTGATCATTCGCTGCCAACTCACCTGGATGCCTTGGTGAAATCTATAAATAGAGGCTCATTTATAACTTTTCATAGGATAGAATTGCATACAATTACTTTGTAGAATTCATCTTAGCATTTGAGAGCTTATTTACATTATAGCTTAACATTTAGAATAGTTTAGCAAGTAATTAGAATCATGGATTTTTTGTTAGATGTGTATTAGTTTATTTATAGCATTTAGGATCATTTCATAAAATTTCCATTAGTTTAATTTAGCATTGCATCATTTCATTAACATTTCCATTAGTTTAATTTAGCATTGCATCATTTCATTAACATTTTGTACTCAACATGTTTTCCATGTAGCATATCATTTAGTCCATTTTCTAGCAAATTCATCAAATCGTGTAGGTGTAGATATAGTTTCTACATTCTAGTTTAATGGCTACTCATTTCTTAAGTGTCATCCTAGTAATTTAGTGCATAATGAAGATCTAAGAGAGCTAATATAGGATCCTTAGGAATAGAGGATGATGGAATGTCTTTAAGGAATCATTTTATCAAATTGTGTTGTTAATTTAGATTTCCTTAATATAATACATTGCATTTGTTGTGTGTTATTGATTATTCTAATTCACATATTTTCTTATACACATAAATTGATTCCCACCATTGGGCCTAGCCCTGTTATTTTAATAGTTTTCTTGGAAAGTATGCTTTACAGGTTCGGATGTGAATTTCTCTCGCACAACTGTTGATTCCTTTGGCACATCTAAAAGATTCTCCAGCGCATTCATCAACTGTTTTAACACAACTACATGTTTTTCATACTCATCCATGCCATTTTGTGACACATCAGGGGGTTTCTTTAGCACATTCACCATTTTCTATAACATATTTACTATTTTTTGTGGTGCATTCACTATTTTCTATAGCACATTTACCTTTCAGTGCATTAGCTTACTATAATGGCACATTTTATTTTCTTTACAAATTTCTTCTAGGTCTAAAAAATAACAATTTGTTTTTTGCTTTGTAAGCTTTTTAAATGCTATCAGAGACTCTGTTGAAACTCAAGAATGCTGTCAAAGAAATATTCATTGCAAAATACTAATAAATTTGATGTAGGGGCTTGAGTGATTTGTGTTTTATTTCCTTTTTGCTTATTTTAGGATTCTAGACTAATTAGGAAGGAAAGAACACCATGTTTGTTATGTGTATTGAATGGTAGGGATATGCTCTCCCCTTAACTGGGTGACCAAAAAGATAGACCCATTCATGTTTATCTGCAAGTGTGCGTGGAGTATATAGTGTGTTTTCTTTCTTTATTCATGTGAAATAAAGATTGATTGAACTACATGTATACTTGCTTGCTTCTTTTTTTCTTAGAGGGTCTGCCTTGTGGGAAAAAGTAATCACCCAAGGGAATGACCCAACCAGTAACACACTAAAGCTAAGCAACTTCCAGCTAGTATATAAGTGTCAGTACTTGTTGAAAGGAAAGTATCATGAGGATAGTTCCAACGAGAAGGGAATAAATGGTCTCTCGCCACATGGATCATCCCCCATGAATGGAATGTCCATACTATAAACCTTGTTATAGTTGGCCAAAAACCTTTATCTATTCTTTGGTGCAACAACAGTCATTGCAAAGGCATCCACATTCTCATAGTTTTTAGTAGAGATGATCAGCCTACCATGGGAGTTTTATGGGGGCTCAAAGCTTGGTTGACCTGAGAAGTTAGTGCACTATAAGGGGGAGCCCGTGTGGCCAAGCTTTTGAATTCATCCACTAAGAATAAGTGCAGTTGGAGTAAAATCTATGTGGAACCCAAAAGAATATAGTCTTTCACAACCTTAGGAATGTACTTTGCTTGATTGTGTTTGTTAAAGTGTTTTCAAAAAAAAATTAAAACCAATATTACACACTGCAAGTGAAAAACTACGATTCAGAAAAAGCATCATTTGAAATAGACCATTGCCTAACTGAAAACCAAAAAAATCAAGTAAATTGGCAGTAAACTGTTACATTCCCCAGTTCAGTGCATACATTGCTTCTTTTGGTGCATTCACTAATTTTTCTAGCACATATACCCTCTATTATAGTGTAATCACTAATTTTTCTAGTGCATTCACCTATTGTTATAGCGCATTTGCCACTTTTACAAGTGCATCCCCTGCATTTTGTGGTGCATTTACCAAATTTGTAGTGCATACACCAGAAATGTTGGCACATATGAGCTATTCCCTAGCGCATATACCTAATTTTTTAGTGCATAGGAACTTTTCTTAGGTGCATCCAAGCCATGCTATAGTTTATTGTCCTTTTAGTGCATACACTGACTATTATGATGCATCCACCAAAATTCACGACTAGAGACTTGAATTTGACTCCTATCTCACATTTTGAAACTAGAATTCAAAATCCTTTTCAATCTAGAATCATTCCTTATGAACAATAGAGTCTAAACATGGTCTTTATCAAATGATTTAATGAAATATTAAAATCTAGAAACCAAATTCCATAGTTCTTAGTCCAAAAGCTCATCAAAAACATCTCTCAACACTCTACGAATTTAGAGAGAGATTGCTCTTCAATTTCTATAAAAAATGTTTAAAGAAAAATCCCAATTTGTATTCATTTTACTATTGTCAAAATCAAAGAATTTTCCAAAGATTTGAGCATCTCATTTAGGAAGAAAATTTGTCCCTCGTTTCATAGTTGGAACCAAAATTTCAGGACCTTCTCAAGTTCATAATTATTCCTTAGGTTCCTTAGAGTCTAAAATTGTTAAAATTAGCATTCACAAGTGAAACCCTTTACCTAAACTTTGTTCAAACATCTAAAAGTTCCCAATCATCATCAAAATCCAAATTTGACCATCAAGTTGAGTTTCCTCATCATCCAGAAACAACACACTTTACATCAAATTTTTATTACCTTAGTCCCATCAATAGGATTCATTATTCTATTCAACCTAGGTATTCCTTTGGCACTCCCAAATAATGATCAAAATTTAGCAAACCTTCATCACTTGCATGCCTATTTTAACAAGGTCCCAAAAGAAAAAATTTAAGGACAAAGAAATTGAACCTTAAAATACCATGGGTGAACCAGAAGAAAATCACTTTCACAAAATTCCTCAAAATGAAATAGAAGAAATATTAGAGGAGGAAATAGAACAAGAAAACCAAGATCCCAAATTTCAAAAATTCCTTGAAAGAATCTTTGAAAAAGATGGAGAAAAATACCTTCGAATGTTAGAAAACCAAAGGTTCAAATTACCAAGTGATTTTGATGTCAATAAGTTGAAGGGAACCCCAGAGAAAACTAAAATTGAAACACCAAATATAGATCAAATGAAGAACCTTCAACAACAACTACAAGACATGTAAGGAGGGGCTACCAAAAGATACTTATTGCAAGATATTTTCCCCTACCCCTTTGATAGAAATTTAAACATGATACCATTTCCCCCAAATTGTGACTTACCAAAATATGACAAATACAATGGAAAATATGACCACATAGACCAAGTGAGAGAGTTTTGAACCACGAGTCTTGAGTTTGCTCATGAGGACACATACTTGATGAGATGTTTTCCTCACAACTTGGGAGGCCATTCTATGGAATGGTTTTGAAACTACAGCCAGGCATAAAATCCTTTGAAGAACTTGTCAACTAATTTATCACTCAATATTCATATAACATTGCACATGAGATAACCATGAAGGATCTTTATAATACAAAAAAAAAAGGAGAATCTTTTCTTGTATTCTTACAAAGGTGGAGAAGGTTATTCAATCGATATGCTCATCCCATACTCGAACAAGAAATGATGGAGATTTTTATTGATAACCTTAACTATGAAATGAGTTGCAGGCTACAATTACAATGTCCCCCTAGCTTTGAGAAAATTGTAGAAAATGGTATCAAAATCGAGGAAGCTTTAGTCAAAGGAGGGGTATTGTAGATTCACAATGAAGGATCAAATAATGTTAGCTCTTCCAACCATCACAACAATGAGAAACCCAAATTTTGGACAGGGAACAAGAATTCCAATGAGGTGTCATCGAAACACATAATGCTAAACCAATCTTTAATCTACCAAGAACCACAACCAAGACTAATCAAAAAATAAATCAAGGCACTAATAAAAATGTCAACCACCCCAATAATAAAAAAATCCATAATTAAAGTAACACCATGTCCAAACCTCCACCTTATCAAACACAATCAAACTATAAAAAAATTACGCCTTTGGGGGTGATCCCACAAAGCTAGTTTACAATTTCTAGGAGATTATGATTTTTGCTAAAATCACACATTTTTAGAAATTATAATGATTTAAGCCTTAAAAATTTCCATTTAAATCATTCCAATTGAAGAGGGTCTGATCAAACTACCTTAGATCAAACCCCCTTGGATAGAATTTTAATCCATACCTATAACAAACACTACAGGATTTGACACCATTTTCCGACGGCCGTTCGTCGGTCGTTCGACAAATCTCTGTCGGAAGAGCGACGCAATGGCCAAAAATTTTCCGTCGCTGTTTTTTCGTCGCAAGGACGACGAAAAAGTAAACGTCGAAATAACGGCGAAGAATCGTCGGTCGGCAGGATCG
>VDFB02023232.1:0-21510 GCA_007258455.2 Sequoia sempervirens
AAATAGATATTTTCATTGTCATTTATGTTATTTTGAGAACTCTACCTATTTTAAAATTTAATCTTTTATAATATGTGCATAGAAGAAATTTTCTCACTTGACAATACTTTTTATTTTGCATATAAACTAGATGATAAAGAGACATGAAGACATGCATGTGATATGTTGTTGTCTATGAAAAATGCTTTTTGAAAATATTTCATAGTTCTCAATGATCATTTCTCTTTATTTCCATTTTATCTAAAAAAATATATTCTAATTAGTTCACTATAATTGAACATTTTGGTTTGTAGTTTATAATTTGTAATTCTATATTTAACATAACTCTTTGTAAAAGAGATAATCAAAATAGAATTAAGTGAATCTTAATTTTATAGTTTATCATAATGTAGATAGTGAAATTGACTCTCAAAGGAGATTTTTCTTTTAAATAGTTAGTTTTTCACTCCTCTAAAAATACTAAAGTTAAAAAAATAATTATTTATATTAATGTTAATGACCTTAAGGAAAAAATATAAAAATTTCAAATTATACAACAAATCTACTCTTTTACTTCTGACAACATAGTCACATGGATAATAAAGAAAGACGTGTTGGGAGTTTTTTAATTTTTGAGTGCTTATTCATTGGATGAATTTAGAACTCAGATAGCTTATGATCAGACCACCAATAATAATAAGACAACCATTTTTTTTGTGGTGGAGCCCATTTTGGGTAGACACTTTCCTTGTAGATTGTTGTCGGATTCTCTGCCATCTTCCGTGCCTCACCATTTGGTTTCTTTGGTATAAAAAAATTGAGAGCCAAGGAATGATGGAGAAATGTTAATAAGGCTTCTCTTGTATTTGTAGTGAGCATAAATCTTTTTAGGTTTGTTTTACGGAAGGATAGAAAATTTTCTTGGTTAAGAATATATTCTTATCAATATAGCATAGTTAATCTTTAGCATGATGGTTGAAGTATTCTTCAATGTAAGGTTTTTAAAAGTTTTCCCAAGATACTAAACCCATAGGAAATCACTAAAATCTACAAATGTTTCAAAATTTATTTTAGAAAAATTATTTAAGTAGAATAGTCATATGAAATACTAATAGATGCTTTTTTATCTTAATTCTACAATTGATGTTAAAGGAATGTTAAAGGATAGACAAGATAATTCTAGTCACTTGATTCTAGGGTTCGACCTAGTATAATTAGTCGATAGGCTATCTTTTAAGTGGAATTTCCAGTTCATAATTCATCTATAAATATGTCTTACACTTAAAAATAGGTTTATATTAACATCAAACCATCTTCTAGTTACTGAGAAGTTGTGGCATGCCTTAAAAAATTAAAGACTACGAAAAAATCGTACGTCATATTTCTAAATCAAATCAAATTTTGGTAGCCCTATAACCCAGATATTTATAGATCATATTTTCATTTAGTATGAATAGATTGAAGTAGTAACTATACAGAGACTGGTTTTGGTTTTTCTTACTTGAAAAGAAAATGTTGTTTCATAAAATTTTGTTGTAAACTCTACCCATTTTCTCTCATTGGCATCGTTGATAGCATGACACAATTTGTGTATTTTTTTTAGGTAAGTCACTTACCATGGTTTTAGTGAATTATATATTTTTCAATTTAAAAAAATATCTATTGTTATCTACTTGTGTCAAGATATTTTTTGTAGATCTACTTTCCATTTATTGTGAATAGATTGAAGTAGCAGATGTAAGGTGATTGGTTTTGGTTCATCTCATTGTATAAAAAATATTCTTTGGTAGATTGTTATAATATTTTTCCTATAGACTCTGCTCATTTTTCTCAATTACACTATTGGAAGGACAATCTTGAGGTAAGTCCCTTTCTATAGTTTCAATGTTTTTTCTTGGAGAATTTTTTTATACAGTTAGATCAATTTTTGTAACTAACTACCTATCCAATTACTGAGACTTTATCTATTTTAAACATACATAAAACATTTTGATTTATCTTTAACATTTGATGTTGAATTATCAATTAATAACTATTTTCTTTATGTAAATTTGTAAATTTTGTGCAAATATGGCCCCCCCTTTTTTAATGGAAATACCCAAACCAAATTATTAAATAAATGGAAAACTAGTGTACTTGAACCCTAAACCAGTAGTTTAGGTTTAAATAAACATATGTATGGAAGAACAAATCTCATATCTTTTAAAACAATACTTGTTAATCTCATTAAAAAAACATATTATAATCTAAATATTATTCTACACAAACAATACAATATTCATATTCAATAATTGAATCAATGTTAGTTGAAAATAGACATAGGGTTCCCCATTCTTAAGAAATGGTAGTAAAAATGTAGATAGGTTTTATTAAAAAAGTTGTGTCAAGAAAAAATAAGAGATGAAATAAACAACAAAAAGAGATAAATCAACAAAAAAAAAAGGATTGCACTTATGGTTACCTATATTCGTAGAATTGATGACTAAATTATTTTTTAATTAAGGAACATCCAAAGACAATGAAATAAGAAAAAACAACAACACAAATATAAATAATTTGTATTAGTGAACTCAAACTTTCTATTTAGGAACCATGAATAAATATGACTTCATATATTTTTTAGCCTTTTGTTCTTTTCTTTTAGTCTTCTATTCTTACATACATGACTCTTGATCTTATAAATTCTCATCATGACTAATGATCTTTTAAGTTTTAATGCTCTTCACTTAATGACCGTTTTTATTCCTTACTTCACACTTTCATTTGTGGATGATTGATTATTCTAACACAATCCCTTATGGATCATCCTAGAGAAGTATTGATTCATGAAATGTTATTTCCAGTTCTTCTCAAGTCACATGATCCATCCCATACTCATACCATGTGGATCAAAGTAAATAGTTATTTACTATGAAATTTCCAACATTTGAATCTCTATAAAATAAAATTCAACATGTTGTCTAATTTATGGATCATATTTAAATTTAAATTTATCCAAAATCCATCTTCCATGTGTCAGCCAAACAGTGAAATATTAATACAATATTCACCCTTTTCCTTTCAAACTAAGTTCTAACATGCTTACCACACCATCTTAAATTATCATTTCTAGCTTTTAGTCATTTCCATATAGTCAACTTTTGTAGTATTCTAAATAATGAAATATTAAAATATATTTAAATTTTACCTTTATTTTCCTATCGCCATATCTCGTGAACCTCCAATGGGTGCAAGTGCTAGTACTAGAACACAATTGTGCATGGGGCACTAGAATCGAGGCTTTCATGTGTATCGCATCTAGAATTTGTTCTTTATATTGAGATTTTTAAAATGGGTTGTGAATGCATATTATATGAGGTAATTTTTTTCTAATTGAATATTTTTTATAGATTTTTAATTTTAAGTCCCAACTAGGGAGGGATACTAATATTTTTATCTAGTCTATTCTTTAATTAGTTTATTTTGAAAGTTACATCACAGCCAAAAATTAATATGTTTGTTTCTAGTATTTTTTTCAAAAGTTCTGTATGAATTTTTTAGAGGGAAAAAAATTAAGTGGGAGAAAATTAAATTTATATTTTTTAAAATAAATAAAAATATAGTTATTATCAATGTTCATGATCTTATATTTTTTAGGAGGGATGGAGAGTGAGTGGGAGTAGGCCTCTCATAGGTGTTTTTCAAAATTTTACCCTATAAATCGTCAAAATCCACCCTTCCCAAGGTTTTAGGGTGGTTCTTTGGCATTGAATGGTCTAAAAATAAACCAAAAGCCAAGGAAAAAAGCTAATCAATGGTAGTTTCAGGGCAGTAGTTGTAGCATCAATCCGAAACAACCCTTTAAATGGATGAAACTCGAAGTTCACTCATGGTCATCCCCTAGTCTTCTCATTTTTTGGTGGGCCTCCTATGTGGTTTTCGTACGCATCCCTATTCCACTAGTTTTTTGTTGTTCCTACTTCCCCCTCAGCACAGGTGTCAAAACTATGTCACCACTTTCCCCAACACTTTTCCATTGGGATCAAAAACTTTTAGCTAGGGTTTGCAAAAAGAAAAAAATAGCACCCATCAATGTACTTCTAGAATCATATAGCATCGACAACATATAGGGATTCCCAAAACAACCTAGATCCCAAAGGACACTCACTAGGCTACACTTTTGTATTCATCTACTCAATCAAATTATAAAGTACACATTTTTAAGACATATTGCTTCCTTCCATAACTATCCTCGAAATTCATACACTCATAGCTAAGATATTCAACTATATCTCACACATTAATACTTTAGAAACATGGGTCCATGACCAATGGTCGAAGGCCTCAGAAATTTTCTACATTCATGAGGGAATCAGTTTCTTCATTGTTATTTTCAACTTTAGAGCATATTGAAATAAAGCACTTAAATAAAAGGCATGGTTTTTTAATGGGAAAGTCTTATATTTACAACCCCAGACCCACCATTTCAACCCCTGCTCTGCTTCGATTCAATATATACCATTCTAGATCATCTAAAAAATATTCCTCTCGAATATAGGGAGCCCCAAATCCTATAAGTTACAGGTAACTCCATTGGAATTTTCTAGAGAATGGATTCAAGGTTTTTAAAATACTCTTGCAACCCAACCAGGATATGTCGTTCTAAACACTAAAAAACTATTTCCCAAAATCGTAATCATTCAATCCAAGTGCAGGTCTTGGAAACAGTAGATTGGGCAAGAAAATCCTACTATTTACTACTCTTGTCATTCCTTTTCTCACCCAACCTCACAATGCCCCTCAAGAAATCTTGCTTGTGAGACCCTTGTAGGAAAGGGTTAGAGTAAGCTAGAAACCCAATATTGTAATATTTTGCCTTAGCCAAAAGCAAAATGTCACAACAAAATATTATTTCTCAAAATCTTCAAACATCCACTATCCCTCACCTCTCTTCCTAGAAAGAGCTTGGGTTGTCAAAAGTAGCAGTACCTTGTGAAAATCACAACAAACAAAAAGGAATCATGAGTACACATAGGGAAGTTTTTCCTTTCTCCACCAAAGGATTTTGCTTAGATCCAGAACTAGGACCAACAAAGAGGAAACATTTCTCCTCTTCAATCTTAGCTTTTGTCCCAAGAACTTTCCCAACCTATACAAAAAAAGATAAGAATTTTTTTGTAGATGATACCTATCTCATCAAAAAGGTCCAGAAACAAAAAAATCACAAATCTACCAATAGTGTCATTATCTAATCTTCTCTAAATAGTAAATCCCCTTCATCTATCACTGCCAAATGAAGCCACACGAGTATTGGCTATGCAAATTTTTGAGGAATTCCTTCCTCAAAAAATTGATAGCAACAACAAGTTGTGCAAGTTAGCAAAGCTTGATGTATAAATTTTTTTGGGGATAGCTCATCTAGATGGTACACGACTATCTCTAGCAAAGAATGGTCTTCCCAACTCCCCTTCTCATAAGCTGACCAAGTCACAATCTTCAAGAAAGAAAGGTCTCTTTAAGGCCCCTTTCCAACTCCAAACACCCTTAGTAGGAGTAATGAATCATGGAAAAGATTTGCCAACAAAAAAAATTAAAGCTTTGAAGAATCCCAAGATTTTATTCCAGAAGAACAAATGGCCCATACTAAAAATTTTGCCTCTACACTCTTAGAAGTGCACTTGAAAAATATGCCTAAGTGACATACTTTGGAAGGTTGTAATTTGAAGTCGGTTAATTTTCAAGCCAAACCCCATGGAAAACACATTTGGTTGACATATGTGAATGTGTATGTCAATTTTCAACTCCCTGTGATGAGTTTTGACAGGGTTTTGAAAAGTGAAGTTGGAGGGTTTTAGCACCTTTATGATGTTTGCAAACTCTATGTCCTGCAAGTTGGCCTCCTATTTGAGCTGATATTTCATAGCTAGATGATTTTCAAGAAAAAAAAATTATTTCTCTCCATTCTCCATACATTCATGTACTACTTGTTCTAGTTTCAGAGCTTCATGATCTAATTTGCTATTTTTTTGAGATCAAAAGCAAATGCAGTTTTTGTTGATTTTACATCTGCATTTCCAAAACTTTTCAAGGTGGTCAACTTTGACCCCTAATATCTCGTGAAGAACGATGATTGGAGAAAATCCCTCTTGAAAACTTACTCAGTGTACCTAAATGAGCTTATGTTTCCAGTGACAACCTCTCAGAAGTTGATTTGATGTTTTTTTCAAAATGGTGATTCAGTAAGTTTTAATTGGTTTTAAACAAGTTTAGTTGCAGAAAAGTCCAATTGAGCAACTTTGACATTGAATATCTTTCACCTCGTATATGTTTCTCTGAGCCGTCTATTGCACCCCATTCTTAGGTCAAATGTCTACATGCCTACAAGTTTTCATAACTCCAGGAGGTTGTTTGACTGAGTTTTTCAAGGCAATTCTAGAGGCTACTTGGCCAGTTTTGACCACTGTGCAGATATGCTAGAAATCATATTTTAATCACAACCCACTTCAAATTTTTGTGTCAGAAGCATTCAGAAAATGTATCGAGGTCAATTCAAGGAGAAAACTTATTTGAAAATGATTTTTTTTAGTCGGGCCCACATGGGGACTCGACATGCTTTGCACAACTATGAAATTGCAATTGATAAAATGCCTCAAAGAGATGGTAAAATACTCACTCAATGTCTTCTTTAAGTAAAGGAAAAAAATGCAAGTGAATTGTGGAGGCACATATGATTCAGGTAACCTATTTGAATTGATTGACCCTAAGAACATCAGTGTTATGAATCACAAGTACAGCAAGAAGAAAGAAGTAGTTTGAGTCATCATGGGATAAAGTCACAACACCACTCAATCTTGCTTGGTTGTTTGAACAACCAAAAGCACTGAGATAACAAATCTAGATGAAGAGACAAGTTTGAAAAATTAGAAAGCATTAGAAAAGACATGGGGTTGTGTAGATCCATATAAGAATACTAAATTTAGGGGATTGTTTGATCAACTGCATGGTACTGAAAGGGTAAATCTTTCATCAGGCTAATATTGTGCAAATTTCCTAATTGTTAGGATGCATATGTATTATTTTTCTACTTGGAAAAAGGTTCAAATTGGATCCAATTAAATTTAGATGTAATTGGGGATGCATTTTGAATGATTAAAATTCACCAAATGTTGTAGGCTTGCTTGGCAATATGAGATTAAAATGATGATTGGATCAAACCAAAATGAACCATTTAAAGCTGCACAAGAAAGATCAGATGTGAAAGTGCTCCCAACTATAGATCGGTTGGTTCATTGCATGTTCATGGTGTTCCCATTTCAACTGTTCATGGAATTCGCAATGTGCTTGAGCTCCCAAGAATGGAAAAGAGAAATGGTATGTGCTATGAAGTGGTGGATCAAATGCAAGTTGTTTTGTTGCCTTTTCATTAGGAAAGTGAAATTGTTTTACAGCTGTGCGCAAAAGGGTTGTTAGATGTTGTAATTGCAAATGCCCCTATTAATGTGTGGGAGCAACAATGTTTGAAAGTGCAGAGTATGGACAAAAAAAAATTGTTTGAAAGACTTGTACAATGAAGATAGTTGAACAATTACATAATATTGAATAACACCCGTAGCCCAAAGGCATAATGGAGCAGCTTGAATCCGAAGCATCTTGCTAGTGGCAGCTGGCTTTTAGGGAGAAAAATCGATCAAGAGGTACAACAAAAGATTTATGCATCAAAAGGGTGGCTGTAAATGAAGTTAACATGCAATGATTTGTGAAATTTTACTAAGACCAACATAACTTGCATTGAGGATGGAGGAATAATGTTTTGTTTCCATTGGCAGCCACTGAACTTGCAAAGGGCGTCATCGTACTTGGAAGGAACCAATGCAAGGCTGAATACAACCACTATGAAACTGTGTGACACCTACATTGATAAAAGAAAACCAGCAACGTAAGAGTTAGGTTGCAAGATGAAAATAAAGAATGGACATGTATGCACAATGTGGAAGAGTGTTGAAGGCACATAACTTTCTTGACATAACACCTCTTTTAAATGTGGTCTCAGGGAACACCAAAATTGCAGCATATGCACAAAGTGGATGCATTGAGAAGGCTTTAGTAACTTCCAAGCAAACACATTGCAGGGAAGCCTCACAACACAAGAAGTATGAAGAATGACTGCAAATGAATGAGATGGCGTGGGTTTCAAAATGAGGATGGTGCAGCCAAAGGGAACTTATTTGCTACAAATGATGGGGCAACCACCACGCTAGGTTACAAGGGCCGACTTGGCATTGCAAGGAAGTATTCACACAATAATGATGTTGCTACTGAAGGAATCCTCGTTCAATGTTGGGTGTATAAGGTTGATCGACTATATGATCCTCTTGCACAAGAATAGTGTGCACTTGCAGTTGAAACATATAAAAAATTTCTCAAGGGAGTAGTACTGCCGCCATAACCAGTAAAAGAAGTTGTTGAAAGAATTAGGGAAAATGGGGCAAGCAAACAAAATCAATGGCAGAAGACAAGACTTGTCCATGTGGTGAAATCGTGTAGGCCTTACAATGCTCAGTGTGACACCAACAAAAGGTGAGTTTGGTGTGCAATGAAGGAGTTTGGGTGGGCCCGAAGTTCTTCATTTTAGGTGCAAAAGTAAAGATCTTAAAAAGAGGCCTCCATTTTTTTTTAAAAAGAAAAAAGCATTTTAAAATTAAAATATTGCCCTATGGCAATGTTAAAGGGAAAATACATTAAAATAAATGCAAGGTGAAAGGGAAAAATGGGCTTCTATATTTTTTTAAAATGTGAAACAACAATCTTTGTTAGAGATCAAAGTAAATATTTTTACTCAATTAGTGAAATATATTCACTAAAATGCAAATGGGTGAAAGATAGAGGCCACGGGAAAAGTTTTTAATTTCCCCATCAAATAAGTAAAAGCTTTTAATATTTAAAAGCAATGCTTATAAACTATAAGAGAATTTTAAAATGAATGCAATGTAAAGTGGCATGAGGGATAATTTGAAGTATTTACTTTAGCCTTCTTTCCTAGAAAACTATTTCACGAGGGAACATTTTATAAATTGAATAAGTATTCACTAGGTGAAATACTCGCTGGATCGGAAAGTGAAAGTGCAATGTGTAGGATCATCATGGAAAAAAAAGCCTTAAGGGCAAAAATTAGAAAATCAGAGTTAGGAACTTGACGTAAAATTTGAATAAGTTATCTATATTATTTCAAAAATATGTAAGAATAGAATTTGTAGTAAATTGAATGTAGTTTCTAAACTACTATTTTTTATTTTTTTTAAACTATTTGGTGAAAATTTGAAATTTCAATGCAATAGTACTTAAATTTTAGGGAAAAAAGAAGTAGGTGTCTATCTGACCACCCTAACCACAATAAAATGATAATATTTTTTTATATGATTTTAGATATAACTAGAGGACTCATGTTCCAATGTGATGCATATTTTTTTGTAATTTTTTCCAAGTAAATAATTAATTATAAATTTTTTATTACAACTTTTAAAAAATAAAAAATTCATATGTCTAACCACCTTAACTTGGTCAAAACTTCATGAAATTCAATTTTTTTTTTTTTAATCCTATAGTATGTGAAGCATGTTTTGGATTCAAAAAATGTGATACCATTTGAAAGCTATAGATTTTTTCAATCAATTTCAATTATTACTTTAATTGTAGTTCAAATAGAAAATAATAATAATTATTTATTAAATTCAAAGTAAAGCATAATTTATATTGGTGGAAAGTTGAGAATCTCCTTTAAAACCCTTTTCTTTCATCAATTTTGGCTAAAAAAAGTCATTAGCCACATACCACAAAAACCCATCATATCGCCACTTTTGGCCCATCATGATCCTATAGATACCTAGTAAAACAAAGAGTAGAATAAAGGATTTTCACGGGAGAATAGAGCTATTTTTCACCTGCAAGGAAAAATAAAGAAGTGAGATTTTTCACAGTGGAGTGATTTTTTCTATTGCAAATTGGTTTGCAAAAATTAGAGAGACAAAGAAGTTTGTTGCAAGGGGAATAGAGAAGAAAGAGGCTTTTCATTTTGTTGATTAACGATGGATGAAGTTTCCAGATGTCATCAATAGATCATCTCTTAGGCTTCTTTTGTTTCTTTTTATTCTCATTTTCCTCTCATTGTAAAGGGTTTTGAATTTTTGTATGGGTTGGGTAGATAGAGACAGTCTAAGTCTGAGTTATGAATTGACTTTGTAAGTTGTAATTGTTGATTTCACGAGTAAATATCAACCAGTTTGTGCAAAGAAATCATGAATGTCATCAAATTGTCTCCAGACTTGTACACATTTGATCATATGAATTCAATAATACAAAGTATTTAGAATTTTTCATCTCAATTTCCTTGAGATTGTTTTATTTGTTCATGGGTCTATTTCAAAGAAATGGTTAAATTAATTTGAGTAGATAATTGTGATTTTGAGTGTGCAGGTTGGATCTATAAAAAGAATTTGATTAATAATAGGAGTGGATTTGTTGGTGTAATGCATTAGCAATTTGAATTCACTGGTTGAAGTTTATTTGTTGATGAATTCTTTTTATGATTATGCATTTGACTCCATGGCCCAGAATTAGGCACTGATTTGTCATTCAGCTTAGTGCATTTTAGAAATAATTAATAAATTCAAAATCATTTTAAATCCTTGTTGTTTAGTTGAGGTTTAGTGTTAATTTTTTCTTCCTAATGGCTGAGTGAGTGTTGAGATACCAAGAATACAGCCAGCTTTGAGGTTGTCAATGCTTTCCTTGGTATATTTTAATTGGGAATTATCTGCTATAAAAATAAATGTCTATGCATAGTTGAATTGAGTCTTTGGGCATTGTAAAGGGAGACCCACCTTGGTCCTGCAGAGCTAGAAGTGTAGGAGATTTCAGTATTTGACTAAATCTTGTCAGTTGGCCAAATCCCTCTTTGAGTCTGAGCATAAGAAATTGGCTATTCTTTAGGACTCATTAGACTAGTCGATTTGGAACACCAATAGAATCATGGCAAAGACTTGCCAACAAAAAAAAATTAAACTTTGAAGAATCCCAAGATTTTATTTCAAAAGAACAAATGGCAGAAATGGTAAACCACCTCGTGGTTCAAGAAAGGTCAAAATTTATTGCCCAACTAGAAAAGGAAGCATTAACTAATAATATAGAATATGGTTTTTTTCAAACCCTCTCTATTGCACAAATAGAGAGAAAATTCTCTCAGATACAAACTGTAACACCCCCAACCAAAGGTAGACCTCCCAAAAGTAATAAAACTCGAGAAAAAATAGCTAATGGTATCCAAGCTACATTGGATAAAAATATTAGACTAAGGAGGGCTTACTACTCTCCTCGAGAGCAATGAGGGTCCTGTCATGGAATGTTAGGGGCCTAAATTCCCCTAAGAAAAGGCACTTGATAAAGTGTTAGCTTGACTCTAGTGAAGGAAACATCACTATGATACAAGAAATAAAGTTCACTAATGATCAAGCACAAGAAGTCTTCAGTAAATAGAAAAGGTTGTAATTTCTACACTCTCCAATACAAGGTGCTTTAGGGGGCTTAGTAGTGTTGTGGAATGAAAAAATAAATAGGTAGAACTAGTCTTCTTAGTGCAACATTGAATGCTCATGAAGGTAATATCCTTTGAATTATGCTTCTAGATTTTTAATGTCTATGTGCCCACATCAATAATTGAGAAAAAATTCCTCTCAGATGCTTTATCCCTAGTCTTAAAAAACTTAAGAGAGGAAAAATTCTTTTTGAGTGGGATTTCAATGCAATTTTCCATCATAATGATAAAAGGGGGCATAATCCCCAAAGGTTGTTAAAGATTTCAAATATTTCATAACAATAAACAATTTATTAGACTATCTTCGCTAAAATGGAAAATTTAATTAGACAAATAGACATAAATATTTTTACATAATTGTAGAATGATTGGATAGATTTCTAATCTCTACAAATTGGTCTACAAAAATATCTCCTTTTGAGTCATTTATCCTTTCATTCTTGGGTTTAGACCACTTCCCGATACAACTAGCGCTAGCTTCACAAATACCTCACCTAAAATAATCTTTCAAGTTTCAAGAAATGTGGTTCAAAGATTCCCACATCCTACCCCAACTCAATTGCTAGTGGTAAAATGCACCTTTTGTCATTGGCTCCAAAATGTTCCAACTAGAGAAAAAGCTAATCTATATAAAATAACAAATCAAAGATTAGAATGAAAAAAATTCAAAAAATATCTTGTAGAAAATATACCCAAGCCCAACTTGATGAGATCAATGATCAAATAATAAGTGTAAACGAGGGGTACCAACCATTCAAGGCCCTAGGTCACATAGATCCAAGAGTGGAAGTTGTCCAACTTACCCTGTCTTAATGGGGTGTTAGGAAATGCGGGCAAGAATCATGAGGACCTGCAGATCCTTCAATCATCCTACAGACCCAAAATACAAAATGGGGCTAGGCGAGCTAGTTTTTGGGTTCAACACTACACCTCAGAAAGCTCTCTGCCTGAGGACAAAAATGCGGTCCCGGGACGACAACGTAGCATGCTGGCGTCTTTCAAGTACGCTAGCATTCGTACGACCAGAGGACTAAAGAGACAAGGCTAAACTCTAGAAAAAGACTAACGGCCTAGCTAGCTACTTCCAAAGGGCCAAAACAATGCTATGAAGTAAACAAAATATGCTCTAATATGATAAAGTAAAAACACAAGAGTTAGGGTGGCAAGAATGATCTCACAAAGGAATTCGTTCACCAGCTAGCTCCCAAAAGCACGTCCACCTACACACAAAGAAGAGGAAAATTGTTAGGTGGCTGCATAGGGGCCTTCCTTAGTCATACCCCCATTTAGGTGTTTCCACCTTCATAGATAGCCAAGAAAGCGATAATGGAGATATAGTATGATAAAGGAAGCAATACTATAAACAACACTAAAACACTACAAAATAGTAAATGTGCTTACTCAACCAAGTAATAGAGGAGAGGAGTGGGAAGCTTACCACCTCCACAAAGAGCACTCAAGGATAATGGAGTAGAAAATGAGAGTACTGGAGCCTCTACTGTAATCGTGTTGTCCCACACTTGCTTTACTAAAGTGATGGAGTGAATTTGTTGTTGCTATGGAGTGCAAAAGTGCTACTAAAAGTGTTTTGGGAATGCAAGAAGTGAGTGCAAGAGAGTGTGTGGAAGTTGAGTTGAAAGCTTAGAAGATCTGAAATGCATGTAGGAGGGAATTTGAAGGAAAGGTGAAGAAAACGGCCATATTTGGGTCAGTCGGCCAAAGAGGGCATTACACATTGACTACTAATGAGAAGTGTAATTCCTTAACAGGTTCCAGCCGCAGGAATCTGCCAGGGACGTAAGCGCGCCATGTGAATGTCAACGCGTCGTGCAGACGTCTACGCCCCACGCGAGCATCTCCAATAGAAATTCCTTTTCCAACGCTCAAGACAAGCACCAAGTGGAACGAAAGCAGTGGGCTTATGTGGAATTTAGCCTCTGAACTTGGTTTTCTAAAGTGGAGAGAGGCAAAAAGGGGAATTCGCATAAGGGGTGCAAATTCACTCCTATACACATACATGTTCAAATGTTGGTAATATGCAATATTATGATTTATGATACACTTTGAGCTAGGAGTCTCCAAATTTAATATAGTTCCATATATGAACTATATTGAAGTAGTTAACCTTAACAATTGGTGCAAGTTTTAAATACTTATCACTTCATTTAAACAAGTTACTATTATATACTGAATACCTTGGTACTAGTCCCAAATAACTTCTCAAATGGAAAACATACATGTGATGATCAAGAATACATGAAATTAGAATGAAACCTTTTAGATACATGATAAAAATTTTGCTCCTAATTATCGTAGGGAAGTAAGTAAGCATGAAAGAGATGATAATTGAAGCAATTAGCATCTAAAAACATTGAGAACTTATGAAATTAAGATCATACAAACCCATATTCAATGAAATTCATTTGCAAGACATTCAAATTGATTAATCTAAGAAATTGAACTAAAACCAAAGTAATTAAACAATTAGAAAGTGCAAAATCTCGATCCAATTGTGGATTGTTGCATAATTGTGATGTGGATTGCTCAGTTTTATGCATAATCTATGTTGCAAAAACTTTGATGAGAAGGTGTGATTCACAAAATAGGCTCTAGAATGCTCAAGAAATGAGTCAATAATTATAGAGAGTAAGGATGCTTATGAGGATTATGAATGAATTGATGTTTGAAAGGCTTGGTATTTATAGATTTTGGAAATTTTGATCGATAGTAAGGATTGAAAATGGTAACCAATGGATGAGAGAAGACCAAATAGGTGAGTGTGGATCAAGGATTAATCAATTGTTCATAATCCATGAGAGCTCAATAACACCCCTTATTTCATGGAAATATGTTGAAGATATTTTGAATTGGAGGGAAGAATTTGAATTTGAAAAGGGAATATCCTTCAAGGAATATTCTTTGTGCAAGTTGGAAGAATTAAGAATATTTAATTAAATAATTAGGATTATTTAATCAAAAAGGGGTTATTAGCATGAAAATGATGAATTAATCAAATAACCTTAATTATTCAATTAATAGGAGAATAAAGTGAATTTAATCAAATAATTAGACATTATTTAATTAAATGGAGGAATAGGTGATAATGAGGAAATGATGTTAATAAGTGAAATCAAGATGTGTGATATAGTCAAGAAATTTTTAGGCGTCTACATTTTTCCCTTGTTCGAAGCGAGGTACTTCTTGTGTTGTTTCAAAGAACTGATGCTGCTCGAAAACATTTTAAAAATTAGTGTGATTTTTTCTGATGCCCCATTATACCCCAATGGACAAAGGAATGCTGGTGTACTACCCCCTTGAGAGATCAACCAAAAAATTGATTTTTGGGTCGAGATCACAAGGTGATGAGAGTAGTTTTGTTGAATAGAAGATGAAAAATATGTCCTAGGAAGCTTAGATACTGATGTAGATAGATTTTATGGTGTAATCAAACTCATCAACTATGGATAACCTCGTGTATATGACACATTTTTTATATATATCATGAAAATAATTTTTTTGATGATATATATGAGATGAGCAATGATTATGCGATCATGCCATGGTATTTATGTATGCTTTGATCTTTTTATTATGTATGATGTATGGATTGTGTTAGGATTATGAATGCAAATGTATATGTATATATGGATGATATTTATTATGTTTATAAGATGGGATGTTGCTACGATGGATGATGAATATCTATTGATTATGCTTATGATGTGATGATATATATTGCTAATGATATGTCGATGTTGTTGGTCTCAAGCAACATTGAGAGTGGGGGTGAATCAGTGTTGTGCAATTTTTAACATTATTAATTTGTTCTCTTCAAGTGTATGTAACATTCAATCAAAATAAAGATGCATGAACATAGAACAATAAGCAACTACACCATAACACAAGGATTTTTACGTGGAAACTCGGTTAAGGGAAAAACCATGGTGGAGGTCAATCCACAATTTGAGTACTCAAAATATAAGTGTTTTACAAAATGGGGAATGCACTTGCATTCAGGCACACTGCCTAGAGCTCACTGCCTTACAAAATATTTGGATTACATCAAAAGGTTGAAGTGAGAAAATAGCATTTATAAATTCCTAATTACAATTCTGGTTAGGCTCATAGATCATATTTTGGACCTTCTGTTTGATTCTACACTTCACTCTACTCTGCCTTAATTCGCTTCACAAAATCCTCTTTTGCATAAATGAAAATCACTTAACTGCTCTTCTAATATTCGCAATACACATCCACAAATATCGAACACCACACACACACTAAAATGAATTAACCGATCTCATATATATATATACCATATATGTCTCACCATATACTCACCATATATATATATCACTCTTTCTCTATATATGCTCATATCCACTCAGAATTCGTCACTATGAAGCTGCAAAAGCGCTCCAATAAAATGAGAAAATATATCTTCCAACCATACGAGAACTCAAATCATAGACCATTTAATGCACATCCATCAAATTCGGCCATATCATAGTTAGGACCCAAAACAAAATCTCCAACACAAAAATACTTCAAACAATTTTTCCTTAAACATCCACAACACCTTACATTCATTTAGTCAGCCTTCATATATTGATGAACATAAAATCGGATAATTTGAGATCCCACATGGCACAAAGTACTTTTCATAAGTGCGGCTGACTGGAGTTAAAGACTAAGCACGTTTCCTTAATAATCCAGCAACCCCGGCTACAGCCGGATCCACAAAAACATTTGACGCGTACGAGCGCTTTGACAAATTCAACTTCAGCCGGGATACCTTGTTCTTCCAGCATCTTCCGGTGCAGCCGGATACTATGAGGCGGTTGGATCATCAGTTCAGTTACCATCAATAACCACTAAAGCCATATATATGAATCTTAGGATGCTCACCATGGATGATGATTATATGCTTTCATCCCTTTGGCATTGATGGCAGCACTTAGTGAAAAGGCCGTTAGTGGTAGACGGACAAAAACCCCGAAATGCAGGCGACTAATCTCAAACAAAACTCCCCCTAAGTTTGATAAGGCATTTTTCATTGCTCTCTCCCCCTTTGACATCAATGACAAAAAGATAATAAAATATTTTATTTCTCTCCCTATGAAGTGAAACCAAAAACTTACTTATGCAACAACTAAAGGAATACAACTGCTATTTTGAGAATTCGGTACATAGCATAACCTGTCACAGGGCGGCACCGCCTCGTTTCCGCGTAATCCCGCGGTGATTGTATAGTTATTGATTATGTTGTTTTTAGATGTTTGGTTGATAATCTTGATGAGGGATTTTGGAATGGTAAGGGATTCTTCCATTACTTCTCCCTTGCTCAGTATCTCAATCAACTATTCCAACCCGCATTCGGTTATGTCCTTCACTTCCACCAGTTAATATAATCTTGTTCCTAGTGTTTTGAACATTTGTATGCTCTGCCTGCAATCCCTGAATTGCACCATCTTGATCCTGAGACATGTTAAAGTTTTGTCCAATATTGTTCAACTCCATTTCAATTTGTTCCAACTACTCCTTGTACTTGCTGATTGCATAAGGCCATCGAAGATAATAATTATAAATGTTGTTTGTTGAGATTATGCATTGCCTTAGTTCATTCATGTGCATTTTTAGCTTGGTAATTGATAATTTGTATTGCTTCTTCAAGTGTAGGATCACTTCTCCTTCCTCCTTGTTCTGATATTTAGAGTACATGGTTTCCTTGGTACATTCAGTCAACTCTTCTGGAAATTTATTCTGCAAACTCTCCAATTGAATATGATTGTGCACAAAATGAGCACTTAGTACGCTTAAGATCATGTCCTGCTCATATGAAGGTTTGATATACCATATATTCACAATTTTATGCATTCCATCTACCTCATGAATAAGCTGCAATAGCTCTTCCTTAGTTAAACCACCTTCTCCTTCACTTCCTTCTGCCATTGCCTTTTCTTGTTTTGTTTTAGTTGTTTCCAGTTCTTTTCCTAGGGTGTCCTCAGATTCTTCATTTGGTATGCCCACAATCACTTGTTCTTTTCCTTTCCCTTCAAATTTTAGAGTCTTGCATGTTGGTGGAGTACTACTATCAATTTCTTTTGCTCTTCTCTTCTTTCTCTCCATCTCATCGGAGGAGAAACCAACTTCTAGTCCTCTTACTGGAATGGAAATACCATTTGATCCAAACTTTCTTAGCAAACCCTTAAAGAAACTTTCATAGACTTGATCACAATTTATCAAATTATTAGAGTATATGTAAATCTACTTGCAAACTGGTTCAATCTCTTCCCACTTTACATTGTTATTCAAGGGTAAGCAATTCAGAAAATACATCACAAGGCATATAACCAAAGTACCAAACCTGAAAGGGTAACCTGTCTCCTTTGTCAATTGCACGTTCTCCATCAATTGATCTTTTAGTAATCTGCAAAGATCAAAATCTTGATCTTCCATTATCAACTTGTGTGAAATGTAAACAACACCTGTCGAAGTTGCACCTTCTTTGTTTTTGAAAAATATTTTGTAGGATATTCCATGCGCAATGTACCTTGTCACTGAATCTTTGACTGTGGATATTATCAGTGCCCTTTGATCTCTAGTTACTCCAGTTAGGGTTTCAACTTCTTTGTTTTGAATTGACTTCTTCTTCGACACATCCCCAATTTTGCATAACCCGATTACAACTGCAATCACTTCTTTCGAGATATGATAGGGTTTATCCAGAGTCAGAATATCATCATTCAATTTGTTCAAAATAAACTCAACAACTTCTGCGCTTCTGAAATAGGGAAATTCACTCCAAATATCCAAGCTTTTATGTTTTACCTCTTTCAACCATTTTAATTCATTGTGCGATAGCATGTTTCTTTTGGCTCTAATCTTCTCACAACTATATTCATCTAGTTTTACCATTCCTTTGATTTGTTCCATTTTCCCTTCCATACACATGTCTCAAAAATACCAAAGAAGTTCTTCAATCTCACGTGTGTACCAAATTAAAATTTCTCAATATAACAGAAGTACCTGATGGATTAGGGTTTCACCGCCGAATTCTCTTCACTCATTCAAAATTTTGGTGTAGAGTGCTCTCCTACTTTTCTTCGACACAAAGTGGCAAATGAGGGTTTCAAGTTGCCTTTTATATTTTTCACACTTAAATTTTTTTGTAATAAATGCTTTTTCCCTAACTTATCTAGATACCTTGTTTTCCCAGTTTGCGAAAGATAACTCTTCTATGGATCTTGAACTCAGCATGACATCCTTTCCAACTATTCCAACAACATCTGTAAATCATCAGTGCAACCACTACAGTCATCCACATCGATTGTCGATTCACAGATGGGGTTTAAGGTGCTTAATGACTCCCCTAGGCGGTAAACTAATTCCGGGAGAATTGCAGTGAGTTGTCTTTGGCTCATTTCACCACTAATGGAGACGCTTCTTCACCCATGTCTTCTTCATGGGTCTCTTTATTTCATCCACAATCGCTTGCCACTTTTCCCAACTGTCACATCACTACGCATATTTTGCCTTTGTATACAGACCTCTTCTATCCATAATGCTTATTTCTCTGAATCTTGCAATGTGACCATATTGTTTGCGATTAAAGCACAATTTCCTTTTTCAGACCAATTACTCCATTGATTTCTTCTCGATCTACATTGGTTAGCAATATGCCCAAACCTTCCACAGGTATAACATCTTACACTCTTTCTATTAATAGAGTTGTTTGACACATTTCCACATTCAATTGACTTGTGACCAAACTTATTGAAATTGAAACACTGACCGGAAAATGATGAATCACTTAATTTCATTTTGCTTCTACATTGAGCAGCCATATGACCAAAATTATTGCAAGAAAAACAATATCCATTAAACTTTTGAGCATTAGGTTGTCTTACTGTATGCCTTTTTGCTTTGTTCATCAGATTTCCTTGCTTAAAATTCCTCTTTCCAAATCTGGAACTTTCTCCTTTCTCATAACCAAGACGTCGCTTATCATTTGCATTCTTCTATCCTTGAGTCAACTCATCAAGCTTAATAGAGCTAATCTTGAACTTCTCCTTGTATTCATTTGTAGTAGTGAGTTCATCTCTAAGAATAACAATCTATTTTTCAAGATCTTCATTATTTCTAGATTGTTGCAGTTCAATCTCTAGCTTGAATTAATTCTCCATTAATTCTGCTTCGTACCACTTGAGATCTCTTTAGGGACTTAGGCAAAGATTTTCCCTCATTCTACTTTCTTTCTTCAATCTCGTTAGTCATCTTCATTGCCATAGACTCCATCTCATGCTTTAGGGTAGCATTGTCTCTAGCAATCTTTTTACATTCTTCAGTTATTTCCTTCAAGGTTTGATTCAAGTGAACATCATCCATGCATTTGCTTTCTTTCTACTTAATCTGATCATAAAGATCCTTTCTCTTTTCCCTAGACTTAATAATCCGATCCTTCAATTTCTAAATGAATTTCTCAACATCCTTAAGATTTGCTCTCAATTCCTTGACTTCTACTTTAGACCGATCAAGGTCATCATTTTTAAAAAGCTACTTGTTGAGGAGCCCCTCTTTAGAGTCCATTACATTCCAAGATCCACCTCAAGCTATTAAACTTCTTCTAATAGACTTAAGCTTTGATACCAATTGTTTGGGACTCAAGCAACAACTGAGAGGAAATTGAATCGATGTTATTGCAATTTTTAACGTATTAATCGCCTCTTCAAGTGTATTAGCAGCATTTTAATCAAAAGAAAGATGCATGAACATAGAACAATAAGCCACAACACCATACACAAGGATTTTTACATGGAAAATTAGTTAAGGGAAAAACCACAGTGGAGGTCAATCCATAATTTCAGTACTCAAAATATAAGTGTTTTACAAAATGGGGAATGCTTTGCGTCGAGCAAAATTGCACAAACTCACTACTCAAAATCGGGGAGAAACCATACAAAGATCTTCGTCGGAAATAGAAAATATATTTCCATTGATGGCTCAAATCATGAATAACATTTAATCGCATCCATCAAAGAGTTGGCCATAGCATATTGAGGTTTAGGACCCCAAAAACAAAATCTCCAACGCAAAATGCTTCAAACAATTACGCGCTTAAACATGCGCAGCACATTCGCGAGGTCAGCTTTCATATCGCGATGAAACCGAGAATCGAGCGATGGAGGCGGGATCCCGCAGCTTTCCATCGCCCGCAGGTGCATCCACAAAACTTGAGAATAACACATTTCATATATCCAACAACCTTCCCTGAGATCCACAATAAAAATTGTTAAACTAATAATGCAAACCACTTGATGAATTCAACTTCAACCCGATACCCTATTCTTCACTTTGTCTTCCCGTATAGTCAGATACTATAGTGCGGACAGGATCAATGACTTTAGTTTCCATCAATGACAACACTAGAATCCATATGCCAACAGATGTAGGATGTATGCCATGGATGATGATTATATGCTCGTGATTCTTTTTTTTTTTTCATATGATTTATGATGATTATGTAGGATGGATGATATGAAATGGTACTAATGGTTTGTGGATGCAGGATGGGTGCACTTTTTTTTTTTGTGTCGTGATACTTAGATAACAAAGTTAGTATGGATAGAAGAATGAGATAGAATGAGATGATTAGAATAGGATGATGATGTTGATCAAGATACCAATAAACCTATGATTATTCTAAGATGTTATTAGATATGTGATGAGATGGGACATATGATTTTGCTTTTGATTTTAGATTATGCAATATAACATAGAGCAATCCGTATTTAATGTACTAAGTAGACACAATGCACCAAGGTATGAAGAACTAGGGCGAATTTCTATCTATTACATGAACTTTGACTCTCCAAATAGATAGAAGTATCCTTGTTTGAATACCCAGTATACATATACTTTGTTTCATCATGTTAGAGAATGAAGCCATTGAAGTAAGGAGACCA